>JXCR01112703.1:0-14410 GCA_002079205.1 Phalaenopsis hybrid cultivar | reverse complement strand
ACCCATAGTCGATGACGCGCTTATCACCCTGCTCGACAGACAGTTTCGCCGAAGTCTGCTCACCTCTGTCGCGGCTCGCCAAGACGCTCAAATTTGACGTGGTCATCTTGGCTGTGGAGATGGCCTCGACGCTCTGTTCCTATGCCATTACCCTTGCCGACGACTTTCCTATTCCTACTCGTGCCCCTCTTTCATGTTCATAGCCTGGTTTTGGTATCGGTAAGTCCTGCAATGTTCTACAAATTTTCCACGAGGCTCTTGAAGGTGGTCGTGATCACACTTTTATTAAAAAAACTTGGTAAAAAAATGGGAAGCCTGCTTTTTTTCTCACTGGGGTTGAAACTAGAATTTTTGCTTCTTCTCGGCGTTTTGCTCTAGTGGGGAAATTCTTTTATGGTCATCCAAAACTTGAGATCATTCAAAAAGATTTTGTTGCTATGAAGCTATTGAACAGTTGAAATATTAGCTTACTTGAAAACTGACAAATACTTATTCAGTTATCTCACGATGCAGATTACATTCGTATTTTTTCTCGTAAAGTTATCAAGATCGACAACAGTTTTATGAAAATCCTGAAGTGGATTGTCGATTTTGATTCAAAAGCGGAGTCCCCTATGATTCCTGTTTGGATAAAGTTTCCAGGGTTAAAATTACCTCTGTTCATCTTGAAATTTTCTACTCCTCAGCAACTACTTACGGTAAGCATCTCAAAGTTGATAGTCCTACGTTTGCTGTTACCAGACCCTCTGTGCCTTGTGTGTTAGTTGAGAGTGATATCACTCAACCAGCTCTGGATGAGGTATAGATTGAAACCACTCATAACTGGTATTGGTAAAAGGTTGAAATAGAACCACGCTCTTCTTATTTCTCTCATTGTAGTATGTTTGGTCACAGTTCTACTATCTGTTATCGCTTGCATCATCATCTAAGACCGGATATTGCTAAAAATCAGTCATCTACCATCCTTGCTGAGAAGGTGCAACCCGAAGTTCCTGATGAAGAACACCATACTCAAGCCGTTCTACCTCTGGATGCTCCTACTTTTGAACACTCTATTCCAGTGGCTGGTTTGGAGCATGGTACTTTAGAGTCCCATGAAGCATTTCTACATACTATAAGTACAAATCCAAACGTGTTTATACCACTCACTGTTATTCAAGAAGACTCACTTACATGCCAAGACACAAGAAAGTGCTCCTTTGATCCAATAAATGATTAGCTGGTACAACAAGTAGTTGCTTCTAATGTTCAACAACCTACACATGTCTGACACACTTTAGACTAATCCACTGATCAGGTGAGTTAGTCTTTGGATGAGGAATGGTTTGTCTGTTCCAGGAAGAAGAAGAAGAATGGAGGCCGACTCGAGCTCAGGAACTTATTGGACGATATATTGATTACTACTGACAATGACACTCACCTTACTAATTTGTTAGTTGGCTTCTTTCCTAGAACTAGAGGCAGAGGCAGGACAAAATTGGGTCGCTCTCTAGCTACATGATACTACGTGTTTTGACAATTTTGATTTTTTTTTTGGGATCTCATGTATTTTTCTGTATTCTCTTTTTTTGGAACCATTTGCATGTGGTGGTTATCTTTTGGGTAGGGTGCCATATTTAGGCCCTCTTACACAATCTATCTGTATCCTTCTTTCTTTTTAATATATTAGCCATTGAGCTTTCTCTCTCTCTCTCTCTCTCTCTCTATATATATATATATATATATTGATGAGTAATATTTTAAAAAAAATTAATTGACTGCAAGGCTACAAAGATTTATGGTCAATTAAAAGTATTAATTAAGAAAATAGAATAAAAATTATTAAATTAGATTCATGATGTTTTAATATAAACAATAATTTTTAAATCTTGCTCCAATCCTTGTCATCTTATGGCTACGTGATTAGGGTTGTGAAAACAACTCTTTGTTCGTGAAAAGCTCGTGTTCGGCTCATTAAGCAAACGAGCATAATACGAACACACTTTTTGAGCTCGAAATATAAATGAGCCGTACACGAGCTGAGCTCGCTTNAATAGAATAAAAATTATTAAATTAGATTCAAATGATGTTTTAATATAAACAATAATTTTTAAATCTTGCTTCAACCCTTATCATCTTATGGCTACGTGATTAGGGTTGTTAAAATGACTCTTTGTTTGTGAAAAGCTCGTGTTTAGCTCGCTAAGCAAAAGAGCAGAATACGAACACACTTTTTGAGCTCGAAATATAAACGAACCGAACACGAGCTGAGCTCGCTCCTGTTCGGCTCGTTTACACCCCTAATTATAAATAGCAGCTCTTGATGGTAATGAAAGCAGCTTAGAAGTATGGAAAATTCAGATTAAAGTTTTACTAAGTCTGTCCCAACCTCTCTTTCTCTTTCATTGTCTGCCAACACAATGAAGAAGCATGTCGTCCCTCTCCTCCTTCTCCCACTCTTTTTTTTCTACTAGAACCAAGAAATAACAAGGTTAACGAAGCAAAGAAGCTTCCAAGTAAACCAGATTTCCCTTTATGGACGCTTGCTTAGTGAAATTTGTTTAATAACTAATTGCTTTTGAGATAGCAAAAACACAACTATTGGGAGGAACTTTTATTAATTGAGCGGAAGGAACAAGAACAAATCCCCATAGGCCTCTCCGCTACACTCTGACTTCCCTGCATTTGGATTGTTTGATTTATTTCCATCCAACGAGTATAGTGACTAATTATACTTTTTTTTCTTTAATTTTTTTTAGGCGTGCGGTGCCCAGGACCAAATCCATTGCTAACATGAAAATAACTAGAAAATGTGATTGGGTTATTCCAATCTCTAATCAAGCAGGATCATCGATAGTAACAATGGATTTTGAAGGTGTTGAGAACACTCTAGAGGATTTGGAAGGGATGTTTCTTAAGTTTATGATCACAACTAGGAGGAGCCATGACGAACCATGATAATTTTGGTGTAAGTCGCCAATCCCGATAAAGGAAATTTTGAAGATGACAAGGGTATGGAGGATGATGAAGCTTATATGTCAACATTTTCATGATAAATTCAACCACCGTTTGAAGTTAACAAGAAGCTCAAGTTGCCAATTTTTGACGGGATAATCTACATACCTTGATGCCTGATGGTTCATTCAAGTATATCGAAACATGANATATATATATATATATACATAGGTACATATACCTACATCGATATATATATACATAGGTACATATACCTACATACATATATATACCTACATACATGCACGTCCCTACATACATACATATGCATATACATATATATATACATATATATACATACAAGTATATATATAATGGCGTTGGCAACGTCAGCGATCGCTCGCAGCTCGTTCACACGTCGTCTCCTAACCTGACGCGACTCGCGTCGTCTCTCCTCACCCGTATTCGATGACGCGCCTATCACCCTGCTCGACAGACAGTTTCCCCGAAGTCTGCTCGGCTCTGTCGCGGCTCGCCAAGACGCTCAAATCTGACGTGGTCATCTTGGCTATGGAGATGGCCTCGACGCTCCGTTCCTATGCCATTACCCTTGTCGACGACTTTCCTATTCCTACTCGTGCCCCTCTTTCATGTGTAGAGCCTGGTTTTGGTATCGGTAAGTCCTGCAATGTTCTACAATCTTTCCACGAGGCTCTTGAAGGTGGTCGTGATCACACTTTTATTAAAAAACTTGGTAAAAAAATGGGAAGCTTGCTCTTTTTCTCACTGGGGTTGAAACCAAAACTTTTGCTTCTTCTTGGCGTTTTGCTCTAGTGGGAAAATTCTTTTATGGTCATCCAAAAATTGAGATCATTCGAAAAGATTTTGTTGCTATGAAGCTATTGGGCAGTTGAAATATTAGCTTACTTGAAGACCGACATATACTTATTCAGTTATCTCACGATGCAGATTACATTCGTAATTTTCCTCGTAAAGTTATCAAGATCGACAACAGTTTTATGAAAATCCTGAAGTGGACCGTCGATTTTGATTCAAAAGCGGAGTCCCCTATCATTTCTGTTTGGATAAAGTTTCCAGGGTTAAAATTACCTCTGTTCATCTTGAAATTTTCTACTCCTTAGCAACTACTTATGGTAAGCATGCCAAAGTTGATAGTCCTACTCTTGCTGTCACCAGATTCTCTGTGCTTTGTGTGTTAGTTGAGAGTGATATCACTCAACCAGCTCCGGATGAGGTATAAATTGAAACCACTCACAACGACTATTGGTAAAAGGTTGAAATAGAACCACACCCTTCTTATTGCTCTCATTGTAGTATGTTTGGTCACAGTTCTACTATCTGTTATCACTTGCATCATCATCTAAGACTGGATATTGCTAAAAATCAGCCATCTACCATCCTTGCTGAGAAGGTGCAACCCGATCATCTTTCCAACACCGCAGTTTCTGATGAAGAACACCATACCCTAGCCGTTCTACCTCTGGATGCTCCTGCTTTTGAACACTCTATTTCAGTGGCTGGTTTGGAGCATGGTACTTTGGAGTCCCATGAAGCATCTCTACATACTATAAGTACAGATCCAAACGTGTTTATACCACTCACTATTATTCACTTACATGCCAAGACACATGAAAGTGCTTCTTTGATCCAATAAAAGATCAGCTGGTACAACAAGTAGTTGCTTCTAATGTTCAACAGCCTACACATGTCTGACACACTTTAGACCAATCCACTGATCAGGTGAGTCAGTCTTCGGATGAGGAATGGTAGGTCTGTTCCAGGAAGAAGAAGAAGAATGGAGGCTGACTCGAGCTGAGGAACTTATTGGACGATACATTGGTTACTACTGACAATGACACTCACCTTACCAATTTGTTAGCTGACTCCTTTCCTAAAACTAGAGGTAGAGGCATGACAAAATTGGGTCGCTCTCTAGCTACCTGATACTACATGTTTTGACAATTTTGATTTTTTTTTTTGGATCTCATGTATTTTTCTGTATTCTTTTTTTTTGGAACCATTTGCATGTGGTAGTTATATTTTGGGTAGGGTGCCATGTTTGGACCCTCTCACACANTTCTGTTCGGCTCGTTTACACCCCTAATTATAAATAGCAGCTCTTGATGGTAATGAAAGCAGCTTAGAAGTACGGAAAATTCAGATTAAAGTTTTACTAAAGTCTGTCCCATCCTCTCTTTCTCTTTCATTGTCTGCCAACACAATGAAGAAGCGTCCCTCTCCTCCTTCTCCCACTCTTTTTTTCTACTAGAACCAAGAAATAACAAGGTTAACGAAGCAAAGAAGCTTCCAAGTAAACCAGATTTCCCTTTATGGACGCTTGCTTAGTGAAATTTGTTTAATAACTAATTGCTTTTGAGATAGCAAAAACACAACTATTGGGAGGAACTTTTATTAATTGAGTGGAAGAAACAAGAACAAATCTCATAGGCCTCTCCGCTACACTCTGACTTCCCTGCATTTGGATTGTTTGATTTATTTCCATCCAACGGGTATAATTATACTTTTTTTTCTTTAATTTTTTTTTTAGGCGTGCGGTGCCCAGGACCAAATCCATTACTAACATGAAAATAACTGGAAAATGTGATTGGGTTATCCAATCTCTAATCAAGCAGGATCATCAATAGTAACAATGGATTTTGAAGGTGTTAAGAACACTCTAGAGGATTTGGAAGGGATGTTTCTTAAGTTTATGATCACAACTAGGAGGAACCATGATGAACCATGATAATTTTGGTGTAAGTCGCCAATCCCGATAAAGGAAATTTTGAAGATGACAAGGGTATGGAGGATGATGAAGCTTATATGTCAACATTTTCATGATAAATTCAACCACCGTTTGAAGTTAACAAGAAGCTCAAGTTGCCAATTTTTGACGGGATAATCTACATACATTGATGCCTGATGGTTCATTCAAGTATATCAAAACATGGCTTTATATTTTCAAGTGCAAACATGCCCAGATAGATTTCACATGATTGAAGCTATCTACCCATATGCTCATATGGTAGAATGCGAAAGCGAGGAGCAACAATTTGATAATGATGACTTTGTGCCAGTTCGAGGCCACCTTGAAGAAGTTTTATCCCATTGGCCATTCGTGAGAGAGGTAGATTTTATTATAGTGATTGAGATAGTGAAATTCAAGCAGTTTGTACAAGATTATGTCATAGAGTTCCTGAAGTACATAGTCTCTATAAATATGGTTCTAAAAGAATCTTCAACCTTGATGAAGGTCATCATGTAATTGCATGATAAATTTCATAGAAAACCATAGTTCTTAATTGATGAAGTCGTGCCAAGGTGATGGCTTCAGAAGCCTAAAGTTAGCAAAAGTATGGCGATAATTGGGAAGATAATTATAAAAGAGAGGAGGGTGAATACAAGTTGGAAGAAATTGGAAAAGGCAATCAAGCCCCACAAAGGATCATAGTGCATTTTTGCACAAAATGCTTACTTTGTGGCCATGCTGGCACCTTGTCTTGGAAGTTTCATATATAATTGAGACCACAAAATGTTGAAGTGCGAAACAAGTTAGTGTAGCACGTATGGATGGAGCAAAATTTTGTGGGGTACAATAGGTAACCTCCCACATTGATAGCTTACCAAAACTAATCTGGAAGGAAAAATACAAGATGTTTTTGCAAACGAAACGGTTAGATATCTACGACACCAACCCCTTGCATCTCACCAAATCATTACTACAATCCAAATCATGGAACGCTGGAATAGTACTTCGCTAGGCAAAAATACTAAACAAAATTTAATAAATTGACTTTGCAGCACACTAAACAATAAAATTATTAAAAAAGCTTCCACTAATATAGCTTGCATACAAGTTTATCCCTGAAAGTAGTCACTAAAAAGGGGACAACAAAGTTTGCTTTTGTATCCTATGACCAACAATAGTACAAAGATGAGGAAGAGTTTTAAGCAGAACTTGTAGGTAAATATGATCATAATTTCCTTTATTCTTGGTACTTGAATGTCATAAGTATTTAATTTAGGAGGATTTGGGCAACTGACTGAAGTGGTGGACAAATTCTTATTTGTTTGGGTGGTCCAAGAAGGAAATGCAGTATAATGTGGATTGATAATTCACTTCAGGTTTATAATCATGGACCAATACATCTATGATGTCATTTGCCAATTCTATTTTGATGTGGGCTATGTGATCTTTGACAATCCATATCTATAGTAGCATAGCACCATATGGAAAACTATGAAATTTTGTCACTATTTTTTAGAATCCCCTTTTATCTTGATTATGTATCTTTTAATCAAGCAACATAGATGATTAGTGCTAATCTTGAGTTCTAGTACTACTATTGTGTGGGTTGCCAATAGAATCATATAAACTCGCTTTTGTTTCATCTGTTCTTGACCTTTGTTATGGTAAGTAGGTTAACCATCTTTTGTGGGAGTTTCTTACACTTTTTCAGGAGGTGAAGGTTAGCTATAGAGCATGAATTGATTTTGAGAGCTCTATTATCATTTCAATTCATGTATTATCATTCTTCGTTAGAGTGTAAGAAGATTCGATGGCTGGTCTTGATCTGGCAGAGTACAGAGCAATCTTTATATGCATTTCACCATGCGACTCATTCTTAGTACTAGTGCAGAAGAAGAATGCTGGATGTGCATTAACAATAGAATACTGAATAAGATCAACAAGAATTGCCATCTAATGCTATGGATCAAGTAGTTAATTGACCAATTGCAATTGGCCAAATATTANATTGAGACCACAAAATGTTGAAGTGCGAAACAAGTTAGTGTAGCACGTATGGATGGAGCAAAATTTTGTGGGTACAATAGGTAACCTCACACATTGATAGCTTACCAAAACTAATCTGGAAGGAAAAATACAAGAAGTTTTTGTAAACGAAACGGTTAGATATCTACGACACCAACCCCTTGCATCTCACCAAATTATTGCTACAATCCAAATCATGGAACGCTGGAATAGTACTTCGCTAGGCAAAAATACTAAACAAAATTTAATAAATTGTCTTTGCAGCACACTAAACAATAAAATTATTAAAAAAGCTTCCACTAATATAGCTTGAATACATGTTTATCCCTGAAAGTAGTCACTAAAAAGGGGACAACAAAGTTTGCTTTTGTATCATATGACCAACAATAGTACAAAGATAAGGAAGAGTTTTATGCAGAACTTGTAGGTAAATATGATCATAATTTCCTTTATTCTTGGTACTTGAATGTCCTAAGTATTTAATTTAGGAGGATTTGGGCAACTGACTGAAGTGGTGGACAAATTCTTATTTGTTTGGGTGGTCCAAGAAGGAAATGCAGTATAATGTGGATTGATAATTCACCTTCAGGTTTATAATCATGGACCAATACATCTATGATGTCATTTGCCAATTCTATCTTGATGTGGGTTATGTGATCTTTGACAATCCATATCTATACGAGCATAGCACCATATGGAAAACTATGAAATTTTTTCACTATTTTTTAGAATCCCCTTTTATCTTGATTATGTATCTTTTAATCAAGCAACATAGATGATTAGTGCTAATCTTGAGTTCTAGTACTACTATTGTGTGGGTTGCCAATAGAATCATATAAACTCGCTTTTGTTTCATCTGTTCTTGACCTTTGTTATGGTAAGTAGGTTAACCATCTTTTGTGGGAGTTTCTTACACTTTTTCAGGAGGTGAAGGTTAGCTATAGAGCATGAATTGATTTCGAGAGCTCTATTATCATTTCAATTCATGTATTATCATTCTTCGTTAGAGTGTAAGAAGATTTGATGGCTGGTCTTGATCTGGCAGAGTAGGGAGCAATCTTTATATGCATTTCACCATGCGACTCATTCTTAGTACTAGTGCAGAAGAAGAATGCTGGATGTGCATTAACAATAGAATACTAAATAAGATCAACAAGAATTGCCATCTAATGCTATGGATCAAGTAGTTAATTGACCAAATGCAATTGGCCAAATATTATTTTAAGCTGAACTTAAAATTTAACTATCACCACATTTATGGTAGAGAGAAAGATACCTTTACCTTTAAACTAAGGCAATGTTGTTCGTATGATGGGCAAGGCTGTGAAAGATCCTATTTGGAGCCGATCCAATTGTGTCTCAAAATTGGATAAAAATTGTTAGTTGGATCAAATAATTCAATTTCTGATCCTGCCCGGATTGAAATCGATCGATTAACGAGCCGACTCTAATTATAAACAGGCCGACTCTAATTATAAACAGGCCGACTCTAATGTCATTCTTGGTTCGTAAACAAAACAAAACTATTTTAGGGCCAAAAACCCAAACATAGAAAACTTGATAAGTACCAATCTGCAGAAATGCTGATATCTTAAAATTTGAGCTACAGACTGTTATTTTGCTATGAAACAACGAAATAATTATATGGGTCTCAAAATCCACTACTTAGCAAAACAACACCATTATAGTCTGTAGGGCTGAGAATTTACACCACTACTTAGCAAAACAACACTCGTTGGGACAACAACTAACACATTGAAAAACTGATGGCTATCAGCCTGGCGAAATGCTGACATCTCAAATTTTATTTCAAACGAAAATAAAAAACATAGCCCTAGATTGACATTACTGAATTTTCTAAAATCAAACATGTTAAATAAAAAAACACAAAATTTCTCTTTTTAAATGTCCAACAAACTTAACACCATAAGCAAATAGTGAATATACTAATTATTTTAGTGATAATAAATCTAAATGCTTCAACAACAACAAAAAGAGAAAAGCCCTTGCTACAAATCCGTGAAAGCTTATAAAGATTCACCATAATAAATTATAGATCCAACCAATTAGACAATCAAATGAAAAATGTGAGATTGAGGGAATGAAGTAAGAAACTTATTACTAATTAAAGGAAAAGGAGAAGGTGAAGTCGGAATCAGAGAAGAGGAGATTAGGAAATAAGCCAATGACCAACATAACTAGTCTCGCCAGTCACTACCGATTGCATCACCGCGTGAGGCCATCAGATGCTTGATCTCTCACATAGGGCTAGGGTTGGTGATTTCAAAATGAATGGAATGGGTTGAGGTCATGGCTGAGACTGAGCACTTCTGATATTGTATTTCAAATTTAGCCTAGGGTTAACCACAATCGTCAATAATTAATGGTTTGTGTATCCACCGTCTGATTATATGATATGGGTAATTATTAATTCAAATTTTGATTCGCTTGTGAGCCACTCGATCCAATCCGACGCGGGCTCGAAATTGGATTGAAAATTAGTCCAATTTGAGGCTTTGGCTCATGGCTCGGCTCATGTTTTTCGATATGATCTTGATCCGATATCAAATTCGAATCATGTTTTGAGCGATTAACGATCTTCGAACTAAATTTTTTGCTCTAATGATTGGTGATGTTATTTTAATTATGCAATATGCTAGCAATTATGAGCAGATAAATTAGGTATTTTACCTTGTTTTCTAAATTAATTTGTAATTGTTTATTAAGAAGATTATTTGGTATTAATTGTTGGAAGGAGCACTTGCAATACCTCGAGTAGGTTTTTAGGGTTCTATGAGAACCTGAACTTTTATTCAATCTCAAAGTTTGTGTTTGGAAGCCTTAAACATATCTTCCTTGGCTTCATTATTGGTGGGAGAGGGCTACCAATGGATTAAGATAATGTACTGATAATATAAAACTATTCAGATCTATACACCATTTTAGAAATGAGGAGCTTTATGATTGTTTGTCATTATGCAAAGATCCACTATTTTTCGATGTTGACCAACCATTCATTCTCATTCGGGGTAGTTGCCCTTGCAATGGGATCTTGATTGGATCTTTTTATTTGCCCCCCCTCCCAACACACACACTATAAACTGGTGGTTAACTTTATATCTGACCAAATCTACTACTACTATAAACTACTCAAATAACTTCTAATGAATAGCCTTAATTAAATAATTCTTCCTCGTTATTAAAAGGGTATCTAACCATATGGCCCCACACATATGAAAAATCTAGAAACAAGTCCTTGCTAAATGACTGCAAAAGTTCTATGTACTTATTTGTCTAAAATTTAATCAGCTTTATCAAAATCTGACCTGAAACTACAAATTCTTTTTCAAAAGAGTAGGCTATGTAATTTTGGATCTCACATGTTTGTCGTTGGAATTGTTCAAGACATGTCTATTAATTTTTTTTCTTTTCTTCTCCACTTTTTCTTTTTTATTTTAAAATATGANTTTCTGATCCTGCCCGGATTGAAATCGATCGATTAACGAGCCGACTCTAATTATAAACAGGCCGACTCTAATGTCATTCTTGGTTCATGAGCAAAACAACACTATTGTAGGGTCAACAACCCAAACATAGAAAACTTGATAAGTACCAATCTGCAGAAATGCTGATATCTCAAAATTTGAGCTACAAACTGTTATTTTGCTATGAAACAACGAAATAGTTATATGGGTCTCAAAATTTACCCCACTACTTAGCAAAACAACACTATTATAGTCTGTAGGGCTGAGAATTTACACCACTACTTAGCAAAACAACACTCGTCGGGACAAAAACTAACACATTGAATAACTAATAGCTATCAGCCTAGCGAAATGCTGACATCTCAAATTTTATTTCAAACTGAAATAAAAAAAATAGCCCTAGATTGACATTACTGAATTTTCTAAAATAAAAAATGTTAAATAAAAAAACACAAAATTTCTCTTTTTAAATGTCCAACAAACTTAACACCATAAGCAAATAGTGAATTTACTAACTATTTTAGTGATAATAAATCTAAGTGCTTCAACAACAACAAAATGAGAAAAGCCCTTGCTACAAATCCGTGAAATTGTATAAAGATTCACCATAATAAATTATAGATCCAACCAATTAGACAATCAAATGAAAAATGTGAGATTGAGGGAATGAAGTAAGAAACTTATTACTAATTAAAGGAAAAAGAGAAGGTGAAGTCGGAATCAGAGAAGAGGAGATTAGGCAATAAGCCAATGACCAACATAACTAGTCTCGCCAGTCACTACCGATTGCATCATTGCGTGAGGCCATCAGATGCTTGATCTCTCACATAGGGCTAGGGTTGGTGATTTCAAAATGAATGGAATGGGTTGGGGTCATGGCTGGGACTGAGCACTTATGATATTGTATTTCACATTTAGCCTAGTGTTAACCACAATCGTTAATCATTTATGGTTTGTGTATCCACCGTCTGATTATATGATATGGGTAATCATTAATTCAAATTTTGATTCGCTTGTGAGCCACTCGATCCAATCTGGCGCGGGCTCAAATTCGGATTGAAAATTAGTCCAATTTGATGTTTTTCGATCTGATCTTGATCTAATATCAAATTCGAATAATGTTTTGAGTGATTAACGATCTTCGAACTAAATTTTTTGCTTTAATGATTGGTGATGTTATTTTAATTATGCAATATGCTAGCAATTATGAGCAGATAAATTAGGTATTTTACCTTGTTTTCTAAATTAATTTGTAATTGTTTATTAAGAAGATTATTTGGTATTAATTGTTGGAAAGCACTTGCAACACCTCGAGTAGGTTTTTAGGGTTCTATGAGAACCTGAACATTTATTCAATCTCAAAGTTTGTGTTTGGAAGCCTTAAACATATCTTCCTTGGCTTCATTATTGGTGGGAGAGGGCTACCAATGGATTAAGATAATGTACTGATAATATAAAACTATTCAGATCCATACACCATTTTAGAAATGAGGAGCTTTATGATTGTTTGTCATTATGCAAAGATTCACTATTTATCGATGTTGACCAACCATTCATTCTCATTCGAGGTAGTTGCCCTTGCAATGGGATCTTGATTGGATCTTTTTATTTGCCCCCCTTCCCCACACACACACTATAAACTTGTGGTGAACTTTATATCTGACCAAATCTACTAGTACTATAAGCTACTCAACTAACATCTAATGACTAGCCTTAATTAAATAATTCTTTCTCGTTATTAAAATGGTATCTAATCATATGGCCCCACACATATTAAAAATCTAGAAACAAGTCCTTGCTAAATGACTGCAAAAGTTCTATGTACTATTTTGTCTAAAATCTAATCAGCTTTATAAAAATCTGACCTGAAACTACACATTCTTTCTCAAAAGAGTAGGCTATGTAATTTTGGATCTCACATGTTTGTCGTTGTAATTGTTCAAGACATGTCTATTAATTTTTTTTCTTTTCTTCTCCACTTTTTCTTTTTTATTTTAAAATATGATGGAGGTCATCAACTCCCCTATGCTTATATGTTCTTCTATAACTAGTTGTTAGTATGATAGACTCACATTTCCTCAATTTTTTTGAGATGGATGGAACTCTTAATTAAGTTTAAGATGTGACCATTAGTGGTTGCTATCCTTCAACCTTTTTAGATTGAGGACTGTTGACCTCATTTTTAGTGAGGTCTTAGTCTCCAACTCCCAGAACCTAAAATCTAGCCTTAGGAGTCATTTTTAGGGAGGTCTTAGTCTCCTACTCTTAGAACCTAGGATCTAGCTTTAGGAGTTCTTGTTGACCATCATAGCGGACTAGCAATGGAGCCCACCTCCCGTAGAACTTCAAGCCACTTCTTGACTCATTTTTTTTTGTGAAGAACTCGCATGAGTGGTTCCGGCACTCAACTTTTAGTTGCAAGGGCTAAGGACCAACATGTAGAAGGCCCGAAAATGAGTTCCTATAGGATCAAACAACCTTAGGTGAACCCTTTGTGACTCGATTACTCGTGAACTCCGCAATTCATGCACTCCCTGCACCACACACGATTTTGGCTTAAATTGACTCGCCCGCCGGCGAACTCGTCCGGACGACCCCGGATGACGAAACGAACCCCACCGACGCGTCCGGAACGTCAACTTTAGCTAGGAAGGACACCCATATTGCTAAGGTTACGCTCGAGCACAAATGGCACGGAAATCGATGCATGATTTTTATTATTATTATTTTTAATTAGCGGGACGCGGGCCCGGGCTCAACCCAGGTTCAACTCGGGTTTGACTTGGGCTGAACACGAGCTAATCACCCAGCTCAAATGTTTTCAAAATTCAAATTTTAAATTTCAAACTGACCATTTAATCTCAAATTAATAGGGTCAAATTGAAATTAATATTTGCCTAACGAGCTTTCCTCCGCATGGAAGGTATTTAATTTGGCGCCTAATGCTTCTAACCGAGACTCGCGTCTATACCTTTACGGCTCTCCTTCCTCAGCATAGGAAGACTGACCTTCTTCTCCTCTCCGGCCCGCCTGGCTTGCTTCTCGGTCTCCCGTATCCTCCTCTCCGGATATCTCCCGCACTCGCTCCCTTCTCGATCTCGATCCCTCGCTTTCTCTGTTCGATTTCGTCTCCCGCACTGAAGAAGCCGCAGAAACCCGTTTTCTTCTTCCTCTCGCATCTTCCCCACGTCGAAAA
>JXCR01112701.1:90882-124263 GCA_002079205.1 Phalaenopsis hybrid cultivar | reverse complement strand
GCCCGTACCTTTTTATTTACATAATTGGCATCCGAATTGTTAAATCTAATAAGCCATATGTACATACATGTGTTACACTCGGGTCTTCAACAAAACTAACACTTAAATCGTAGTTTTTTTTTTTTTAGTTTAATGGTAGTTATTTTGTTTTATTTTAATATTTTGTTCGATGTATTCTAGTTTGGGAAAAAATATTACGTCTGGTAGTCGGCACGTCCAGACGGCCAACCGCCTAGTGCCACGTCGCTCGGCGCCGACGTGTATGGCGACGTGGTGTCCGAAGGTTAGCCGTGCGGTGTCCAGACGTAGAATATTCTCCTAGTTTGGCCCCTTTTTTGTAAATAATGAAGATTTGAGCGTTATACAACTAATTTCCCTTTAAATTGTTCAAAGACCAACTCAGAATGCATCGATTATGCGGCCGTGCATTTGTTGGATTGGTTGATTGCCAAATTTATATATATATATATATATATATTTTTTTTATTATTATTTTTTTTTTTTGGTGTAATGGATTTTCTATGGTGAATTATTGTATTTTTTAAAAATTCACAGATACCTTAACCGTCTCAAACTCAATTGGTTCTGGAAATCACAAAGCAGCTGATGATATTTTGAAATCTGTATCGCCGGCATTGGTTTCTTTCATTACAAACCTTCCTGCTGTTGAAGGTATAAGTGGCATTTTATTCTGAATATTTTGAAGCAATTTCCAAGATAGCAAAGTTGCTTAAATCCTGGATGGATTTAAAAATAAATAATAAAAAAAAGGACGATTTACAAGAATACGACTCAATTCCTTTATGGTTACATTTCGAACACCTCAACTTCAATTTTTACATATATGTCACTTTGTCTATGCGTGAACAGCTATATTTCATTTTTTTTTAAAGTTAAACTGCTGATACTTTTGATGTGATGGGAAAGATTTGGGTGCTATAAATATATAAAATAAAGTTTAGATGTTAGATTTGTAAATACATAAGAATTGGTTGNCTGATGATATTTTGAAATCTGTATCGCCGGCATTGGTTTCTTTCATTACAAACCTTCCTGCTGTTGAAGGTACAAGTGGCATTTTATTCTGAATATTTTGAAGCAATTTCCAAGATAGCAAAGTTGCTTAAATCTTGGATGGATTTAAAAATAAATAAATAAATAAAAATTGGACGATTTACATGAATACGACTCAATTCCTATATGGTTACATATCGAACACCTCAACTTCAATTTTTACATATATGTCACTTTGTCTATGCGTGAACAGCTATATTTCATTTTTTTTTTAAGTTAAACTGCTGATACTTTTGATGTGATATGAAAGATTTGGGTGCTATAAATATAAAAAATAAAGTTTAGATGTTAGATTTGTAAATACATAAGAATTGGTTATTATATACGAAAATAGTCCTTAAAAATTCATTGCTCTATTGTCATGACAGTAGAGAAATATGAGCATTTTGCACATCTAAAACTGGGGTCTTCCACGCAATTTGAAAATTTTATATGTTATCTTTTTTCATGATTTTAGGTCCTTACCCCAGTGTGGATGTTGTGTTATCTATCTTGCTGCAAAATAACCCGCCTGCTGCAACTACAGCAAAAACCCTTTCCAACCAACAAGCTGTTCCTGCTCCCGGCCCCAGTACCAGTGATCTATCAGGATCCAGCAAAACGCGGCTGAATCCAAATGGCTCATCTCGCAGATTTCCTAGAGAAGGACATTCTGCAATCAGAAAAGATATTGACAGTATGCCCCCTCCCTAGTACTTTGTTTTAATTTGATGTGCAAACCAAGTATTTACATGTTGTCATACTATCCGTNGGCTCATCTCGCAGATTTCCTAGAGAAGGACATTCTGCAATCAGAAAAGATATTGACAGTATGCCCCCTCCCCAATACTTTTTTTAATTTGATGTGCAAACCATGTATTTGCATGTTGTCATACTATCCGCGCCTTTCTTTTTTACATGAATTTGAATTATTTGTTAGAAAATTTACATGCATTCCACACAATATTTATATGCTTGGATAGTTAACATGAATTGGTATTAATACTTAGACCGCTTTAGTTTTGTAATTACGTTAAAATTTATGTACGAAAATGTATATTTCACTTTAAAGAACTAAAGATTTGAGTGTTATGCATGCAAATGTCAAATTTTAGATGTTAGATATGTATACACCCAAGAATTGTGTTGGTATTTATGTAAATCCTCTAAGAAAGTCGGGCGGCTTTCTTACGGCTAATACATTTTAGCATATTGATGGTTTCTTTTGAAGATGGTTGTAACATTATGGTAGATAAAATTTCTTAAAACGCTGTGGTGGGAATTATAAATATATATTTTTTATTATTGAAAATCTGTACCACAGTTCCTTTGCATCCACCACTTTAATATATTTTGTTGCAAAAGGCAGTTTTTCAGCATAAAAATTTCTAAAACTGTGGTGGCGGTCTGAACCGCAACGCTGGTAGAAAGATGTCCCAAAATTATAAAAACTATATTTTTATTTTCATATGTTTGATTTTTTGACATTGGAATGCATAATCAGGACAAGATGATGATGAAGTCACAACTGTACAGAGCAGGCCTCTCCCCAAAGACATGTTCCGGATCAGACAAATACAGAAAACCAGAGGTGCAGCCGCGTCGCAGACCGGCTCCGCAGCATCCGCTGGAAGTGCATTCTCCGGCGGCGACCAATCCATTAGCTCAAGCTAACCATTCAAACTCTGAAAGTTTTTGGGAATTATTATCAGCTCTAAGGAATATATTATTAGCAGGATCTGATGTGTACATTTCATAAGCTGGATCGTGATATAAGCGTGTATGTGGAAAGTTTTAAAATCTCTTTAGGGATGTTTATCTTGTATAAATGTTATATCTTTCCTTTTTTTCAAATTATTATATAGTTCGTGCTCTTAAATGAATTTATGTATTTGCATGTAATATGATTAAAAGGTTGGGAATTTATGAAAATTTCAAAAAAAAAAAAAATATTAATATTTGTTTGGAAATTTGAAAAATAGAGGAAGAAGGGTTTGTTTATTTAGCCATTTTGTTCATTTTTCAATCAATAAATAAATTTAAGAGTTATATATATATATATATATATAATGTCGCAGGGTGGCATTGAAATTGAGTTTGACAAATTTGATTTTCATTGTTTGAAACAAAGTATAGTTCAAAATTTGACAGCCACAAATGTATAATTTTTCAAAAAAATAAACCAAAATTTTACATTTTAATTTAATGTGTTTGCATACATACCAAGCAAAACATTTAAAATTTGATTTGTAAACCTATTTAGGCTTTTATTCCTATGATTTACAAGAAAATACTATATTTGTGTAATATTAAATAATATAAAATTTTCTTGTAAATCATAGGAATAAATGCCTATAACATATGTATATATATAGATATTTGCACAGGCCTTAATTCCTATGATTTAACATATTTTTAATCAATAAAATTAGGGCATTTATACAAATAACACTCTATTCCTATTTATTTACATCTCTAACGCCTATAGAGTCTTACTTTTTTACATTTAATCACCCAATCTTTTGCATCACATCATAAATCACTTATGAATTTTACGAAGTTACCCTTTCATCAATAGATAAGGCATATGTAAATATATAAAAATTGAGTGGTATATATAAATATAAATTAATTTATTTATTTATTTATTTAACTCTTCCTTAAATTTATTTTAAACTAAATATAACACATTACTAAAAAAAATCATCAAAGAATATCATCATTTCATTACTTGAAATACATGCACCCAGCAATCAATCTCCCCTAAAACACAACAGTAACTACAACAAGAAGAAAGCAGCCTCCGAAATCTATAACCTCACAGAACGCTGCTTCACTCTAGCCTTCTCTACATCAATAATGGACTCAACAAGCTTCACCGCCTCGTCGAGCTTACCCTCGGCATTGACGACGACGTAGTCGAAATCTCTCATTGACTTCACCTCCTCTCGNGAAATCTATAACCTCACAGAACGCTGCTTCACTCTAGCCTTCTCTACATCAATAATGGACTCAACAAGCTTCGCCGCCTCGTCGAGCTTACCCTCGGCATTGACGACGACGTAGTCGAAATCTCTCATTGACTTAACCTCCTCTCTTGCTGTCGCAATCCTCACGAGAAGCATGTCGCTCGTTTCCGTCTTCCGATCCACGAGCCTCCTCGCCAAAACCTCCTCGCTCTCGGCGACCAGGAAGACGAAGATGGCGGAATTGCCTAGTATCGACCTCAAGGTAGCCGCACCCTGGACGTCGACTCGAAGAACAATGTCGTAGCCTTTGGCCATAAAATCTCTGATCTAGGGTAAGGGGGAAGTGAAGAGAGATGCATACAGTTAAGGGGAATTACAAAAGGAATCACATACAAAGAATAACATAAGAGCTCATTACATTGATTCCTAAGGGGTTGTATGATAATTAAGCAGGGATAAATTTCTCCTAAAACAAAGACAAAATTGCAAAACCTCTTAACTTCCTTACCATTGCAAGCATTAATAAAATTGATTCATATACTCGAAGCCGCCCTATTGGTGTCCAAAGAGGTTCAAATAAAAGTTTCCAAAAGAGAAAAAATATTACATCCGGATTAGGTGCGGATGGTGTTATTAGAGGTGTTGTTGGTAGTATTGTGGTATTATTTTGATAAAATAACACCACAATACTACTAATAACACCTAAATACTACCATCCGCACATGAAACTATATTAAGACTCCTGAAGTAATATTTTCTCAACCAAGAGATAATTTAGAACTCATATATTGACCCAAATTTGATCAACTGTCAATCATAAAAATTTCTTGGAAGGCTTGCATGCATACCCCACATATCAAATGTATTTATATATCTAACACCCAAAATTCAATTTTTACATCCATACCACCTAACCTATGCATGAAAAGGTATATCTCCCTTTCTAAAAGTTAAAATGGTGATATTTTTTATGTGTATGAAAGGTCTAAATATCTTTTAAAATTCACATTTAACCACACGGATTTATATAATTCCACATAATAAAAGGATGTAAATAATATACCTGTTGTTTTGGAATTCCCTTGTAATCTCCATAAACTAGAGCATACTCCAAAAGCTCATTTCTTTCAATCATGGCAAGAAACTCTTCCTTTGAGACAAAATGATAATCCTTCCCATCGATCTCGCCGGGCCGTCGCGCTCTGCTTGTTGCTGTCACGACAAAATGAATTCCATCACGAACCTCTTGCAGCCTCTGCAAAACAATAATCAAACAGTATAAACACATAATCTATGGAGCCCACATATCCCCCTTTTTTAATAGATTACTCGCATAATATAATAGATTATGTGGGACAGACTAAACACAAAGGGGGTGTAAATGAGCTGAGTTTNGCAGCCTCTGCAAAACAATAATCAAACAGTATAAACACATAATCTATGGAGCCCACATATCCCCCTTTTTTATAGATTACTCGCATAATATAATAGATTATGCAGGACAGACTAAACACAAAGGAGGTGTAAATGAGCGAATTTTAGTGAGCTCATTGCTTGTTTGCATTCGGCTTGTTGGATTTTTTTTCTTTTTCTCTTTTTGGTTAGACATAGGCTCGTGAATAACATGTTCATGTCCAGTTTGTCTATAAATTAAGCTCAAAAAAATTATTCATGTTTGACTGGCTCATTTTTCTTAACGAGCAAATTGAATACAAGCTACTAAACGAGCAGAAAATGAACTGCTCACAAAAGTTTCTTAGTCTCCAGCATTTTCTGCTCGTGAACGACGACCTTTTTTGATGAATAATGCAATTAATAGATATTATGTTTCATAAGTTTACTTGACACATTACAATGAATTGAAAGTTGGCTCAATGAGCTTAATCCCTAGTATATTATAATTGCTTAAACCCTAGTATATTATAATTGACACCCATAGCCTGATGTGATGTGATAAACATAAGAGTTACATGAGTAAATATTAAAATTTGTGTTAAATATCTAAATACATAAAAAATATGTGGTATGCATGTAAATCCAGCAACATATTGTTTTNTGCAGCCTCTGCAAAACAATAATCAAACAGTATAAACACATAATCTATGGAGCCCACATATCCCCCTTTTTTTATAGATTACTCGCATAATATAATAGATTATGTAGGACAGACTAAACACAAAGGGGGTGTAAATGAGCCGAGTTATAGTGAACTCATTGCTTGCTTGCATTCGGCTTGTTCGATTTTTTTTCTTTTTCTCTTTTTGGTTCGACATGCCCCGTGAATAACGTGTTCATGTCCAGCTTGTCTATAAATTAAGCTCAAAAAAATTATTCATGTTTGACTTGGCTCATTTTCTTAACGAGCAAATTGAACACAAGCTACTAAACGAGCAGAAAATGAACTGCTCACAAAAGTTTCTTAGTCTCCAGCTTCTCTATAAATTAAGCTCAAAAAAATTATTCATGTTTGGCTTGGCTTATTTTGTTAACGAGCAAATTGAATACAAGTTACATAACGAGCAGAAAATGAACTGCTCGTAAACGACGAACTTTTTTGATGAATAATGCAATTAATAGATATTGTGTTTCATAATTTTATTTGACACATTACAATGAATTGAAAGTTGGCTCAATANTATAAATTAAGCTCAAAAAAATTATTCATGTTTGGCTTGGCTTATTTTGTTAACGAGCAAATTGAATACAAGCTACTTAACGAGCAGAAAATGAACTGCTCGTAGACGACGACCTTTTTTGATGAATAATGCAATTAATAGATATTGTGTTTCATAATTTTACTTGACACATTACAATGAATTGAAAGTTGGCTCAATGAGCTTAATCCCTAGTATATTATAATTGCCACCCATAGCCTGGTGTGATGTGAAAAACATAAGAGTTACATGAGTAAATATTAAAATTTAAGTTAAATATCTAAATACATAAAAAATATGTGGTATGNAATAAGCTTAATCCCTAGTATATTATAATTGCCACCCATAGCCTGGTGTGATGTGAAAAACATAAGAGTTACGTGAGTAAATATTAAAATGTGTTAAATATCTAAATACATAAAAAATATGTGGTCATGTAAATCCAGCAACATGTTGTTTGAATAGTTACCTTTATAACTGCATCCTTGCCTACACCACTCGGACCGCTGATTACAATTATCACTGGATTTGCAGGAGGTGCGAGAGGATCAGAACTAAAAGGGGAACCCAAAGTTGCTTCAAGCCCTTTCAACAATTCAGCNTATTGTTTTAATAGTTACCTTTATAACTGCATCCTTGCCTACACCACTCGGACCGCTGATTACAATTATCACCGGATTTGCAGGAGGTGCAAGAGGATCACAACTGAAAGGTGAACCCAAAGTTGCTTCAAGCCCTTTCAACAATTCAGACTGAAAAGAAATTACTAACTGGTTCAATATTCATAGAAAGCTTTGAAATTTAAAAAGGAAAAAATTATAATTTAAACTAAAACTTCAGGAATAAGCATTGGAGCTGTTTTAATACAAGAATCTCATCTCGGATCATTTTTTAGCAAAAAATTATGTCCCAAATGCAGCTTACTTGATCAATATCTTTTAGGAAGAAAATTTCTCGTTCGGTGCGAACGAAAAAGTATTAAAAATATAATGCAACAAAATAGTCCAGACACGAGAACGACGTCAATTCCAAGTCAATTTTTTTTTAATTTGATTTTGATATTAAATACAATGCAAGCTCCAGCAACCTGTTGATGCATTATCTCGGCGCATGGAGGAATTCTCATCCATAAACACTGGGGGCAGATACCACAATTATTTTGCAAAATACATTCATGGATTTACTTTTCACCACTTGTTCTTTGCTACAAACACTTTAGAAGCAAACCAAAGGTTAGGCCGATTCACAGTTACTGATACTGAATTTAACCCAAATCACAATAGAGAGAATAAATATTATTACTAAGAGCAAATAGGAGGTTACAACCAAACGTCCTTGAAAGGGAAATACGACAACAAATACAGACAAACTCAGTTAAAATGTATCTCAAAAGTGGTGATCGGTGAAAGAGGGTTAACTAACCCAATAGTTTCATTTTTAAGAGAGAAATGCCACATTCAAACCAAGAAACAAAAAGGAGAGAATGGCAGAGAGAGCAAAGAATGAGGAGGAAAAAGAGTGCGGGTTTCGAAACGGAAGGGAAGAATTGGGATCGAGAAAAAAAAAACAAGGTCAAGGCGGGGCAGAAAAGAAAAAGAAGAAGAAAGAGAGATTGTGTTTCTCATTCTGAAGATTTGATGTTGCTTGCAGAAAGACCGTGTCGAGGGTATCATGAGCGTAGGAAAAAGAGGAGCATCATGTGTGAAGAAGAGACATGTTAACGATGCGGCGTGCGGGACGGACAGTGCAACGCCTCTTGCGAGAGGAAGAAACAAGTAGCTTGTGCATCATGCAAGAAGAAGAGGAAACTCTGCACACACGAAAGAGGGAGAATCAAGCAATGGCTTTGGAGGTGAGTCACACACGCATCTTGTGCAAAGGTTGAGAGGGAATGTTCAATATGTGTGCCTAGGGCAAGAAGGAGACGTCTCAAGTGAAGGAAGAAGCAGTCGAGTGCCTCATGTAAGAGTAGCACCACCTTGCATGAAGAAGAAGGAGAACAGTGCAAGGGAGGAAGAAAGAATAGAACCCTGGCGTGCGCGTTCAAGAAGACGAGCTGTGTGAGTAATTGAAACTATAAAGTCACGAAGAAATTGGATTTGATCGAGAAAACTTGGCGACAGTGAAGTGATTAAATTTGGATAAGCAATTGACTTAAAAAAAAAGAAACTGAGGTCAGTGTTTGTGCAAAAGAAGAAGAGATAATTGAGAAATCAACAACATAAGAAAACTCAAGTTAGAGGAGAGAAGAAAAACCGTAAAGGAGAAGAATAAAGGTTGAACTAAACTAATTAGCAGGGGAAGTAGGAGAATTATGCGTGAGGAAGCAAATGAAGCCTTTAAGGAGGTAAAGTTAAGGAACAAGTTTTTGAAGAGGTCTTTGAAAAGTAAAGATGAACAATTATATTTTTAAATTTCAGTAATTTTCATTATCTATAAATGTATATTTGATTTCATTTATTTTTATTTCAAAGTGATTTAGATTATAGCAGATTCTTCACATTGTAAGAAAAAAAATACATATTAAATAGCCGCACAATGAATTTCCTATAAATTTATTAGATTATTAAATGAATTTTAATTATAGTAGGGGTGCACATATTAATTATTGCATGACATTCAAATTCTAATAAAGGTGTATATATTAAGTTATTGAATGATCTTTAGATTCCATAAGAAAAACATATAGCATATAATTACATGACATTTAAAAGTATGCAAGTTAACACTCTTATATAAAATGTTGCATAATTGATTACCTATGATGTTATTAGACTATTATATGCCCATTTAAATCTAGTAAACGTTCATTTATTCATGAATAAATGAATGCAAAGTGTCACATGAGTAATGCATGCTATGAAGAGTGAAAATATAAATGTTTGTATGTGCATGTTAAGAGGATTCACCTTTTTGTGGTACTAGCTAGGAACATCAATGTAACTGCATGCATAGATGTTTTTCTTACCATCTCAGACAATTATGAAAGTTCACTAACCATTGTCTATGATAGAGTATCTGTCTAGGATAAGTAGACATCCTACCACCTCAAATAATTGTATAATTTAGATAAATTACCATTATGTCAATGAGAGAGTAGACACATTTTCACATCAGATAATCATTTAAATTATATCGCAAACCATTGTGCCGACAGAATACTATTAGTCAAAGTTGTATTAAATTATATTTTGACAGTGCTCCTAAGATGAAAGTGAATGTTCAGAGTATGAAGTAAAAGTAAACTTAAAGATTAAACATGCATATTTTAAAATTAACGCATATCGAAGTTTAAATTACTTCTATTAAGTGAATATCATGAACACATACATTAGATTATTATAACACTTTCTATAGTGAAATATGAAATATCAACATGCATATTGTTTTCTTTGATTGCATTACTATAGTTTAGAAGTGTGATTCTTCACTAAGTTATCATAAATAACTCATTATGATTTTTAATATTTTTTAGGTTTAATTTTTTGAATAAGATGAATTCTAGAGAAAATAATGTGTTTAAAATGCGAGATCAACAAATATAAAAGACAGTTTAAATTTCTTAATTAAATTATTTTTTAGTGACTCTTTCATTTTATATGGATTATAAACTATTACTGATAGAAATAGAATAATAAAAAACTTAATTTTAACATCAAACCGTCTGCTCTTGTCTTGATTAATTTCAAGCCCTAAAACGTGTCATGACAAATATATACCAATATAAATACTGATCCTATTAAATAGCACACTTACACAATCAGATATGGTTTAATATCTCAAAAAGGACAATTTATTTTTTTAGTTGGGTCCAAGAAAAAAAAAAGATGCGGGGCTCAGAGTTGATTGGGGCTTGGAGTTGAGCGGGGCTCAGGGGATAGGCGAAACCGACGGATGGGGCACAGAGGAATGATTGAGCAGGTTGATCGGTTTAGCCCTTGAGTATTCTGGTCCAGTAAAAGGTTGGACCGGCTCGTCTGCGGTTTCCAAGAGTGAAAAGTATCGCTACTCTTTCCCGCTTCCCCTGTTTTTGTCGCTTCTTCCTCTTTCCATTTTGTTTGTCGCCCAAAAGGGAAACCTTCCGTTCTTAATTTATCTATTAGCTATTATATATGAGTTGTTTACTGGAATTAATATTAGTTTTTGCTTGTTGTTGTCATCATATTTCTCATTTGGAGTCTTTTGTCCCTTGCTAAGAATGTATCCGATGACGGGTTGAGCTTCGGTTATATCCCAATCTAAGGAGGTATTGTGTCCTCCCTTANTGTCGTAGCCTTTGGCCATGAAATCCCTGATCTAGGGTGAGGGGGAAAGTGGAGAGATTCATACTGTTAAGGCGAATTGCAAAAAAGAATCAANGCCTAGTATCGACCTCAAGGTAGCCGCACCCTGGACGTCGACTCGAAGAACAATGTCGTAGCCTTTGGCCATGAAATCCCTGATCTAGGGTGAGGGGGAAAGTGGAGAGATTCATACTGTTAAGGGGAATTGCAAAAAGAATCAAATACAAAGAATACCATGAGAGCTCATTACATTGATTCCTAAGGGGTTGTATGATAATTAAGCAGGGATAAATTTCTCCTAAAACAAAGACAATTGCAAAACCTCTTAACTTCCTTACCATTGCAAAAGCATAAATAAAATTGATTCATATACTCGAAGCCGCCCTATTTGAGTCTATTTGAGTTCAAAGCGGTTCAAATAAAAGTTTCCAAATGAGAACAAATATTACATCCGGATTACGTGTGGAAGGTATTATTATCGGTGTTGTTGGTAGTATTATGGTATTATTTTGATAAAATAACACCACAATACTACTAATAACACCTAAATACTACCATCAGCACATGAAACTATATTAAGACTCCTGATGTAATATTTTCTCAACCAATAGATAATTTAGAACGCATATATTGACCCAAATTTGATCAACTTTCAATCGTGAAAATTTCTTGGAAGGTTTGCATACATACCCCACATATCATATGTATTTATATACTAACACCCAAATTCCAATTTTTACATACATACCACCTAACCTATGCATGAAAAGGTAGATCTCACTTTCCAAAAGTTAAAATGGTGATATTTTTATGTGATATGAAAGGTCTATATATCTTTTAAAATTCACATTTAACCATACGGATTTATATAATTCCACATAATAAAAGGATGTAGATAATATACCTGTTGTTTTGGAATTCCCTTGTAATCTCCATAAACTAGAGCATACTCCAAAAGCTCATTTCTTTCAATCATGGCAAGAAACTCCTCCTTTGAGACAAAATGGTAATCCTTCCCATCGATCTCGCCGGGCCGTCGCACTCTGCTTGTTGCTGTCACGACAAAATGAATTCCATCACGAACCTCTTGCAGCCTCTGCAAAACAATAATCAAACAGTATAAACACATAATCTATGGAGCCCACATATCCCCCTTTTTTAATAGATTACTCGCATAATATAATAGATTATGTGGGACAGACTAAACACAAAGGGGGTGTAAATGAGCCGAGTTTTAGTGAACTCATTGCTTGCTTGCATTCGGCTTGTTCGATTTTTTTTCTTTTTCTCTTTTTGGTTCGACATGCCCCGTGAATAACGTGTTCATGTCCAGCTTGTCTATAAATTAAGCTCAAAAAAATTATTCATGTTTGACTTGGCTCATTTTCTTAACGAGCAAATTGAACACAAGCTACTAAACGAGCAGAAAATGAACTGCTCACAAAAGTTTCTTAGTCTCCAGCTTCTCTATAAATTAAGCTCAAAAAAATTATTCATGTTTGGCTTGGCTTATTTTGTTAACGAGCAAATTGAATACAAGTTACATAACGAGCAGAAAATGAACTGCTCGTAAACGACGAACTTTTTTGATGAATAATGCAATTAATAGATATTGTGTTTCATAATTTTATTTGACACATTACAATGAATTGAAAGTTGGCTCAATAAGCTTAATCCCTAGTATATTATAATTGCCACCCATAGCCTGGTGTGATGTGAAAAACATAAGAGTTACGTGAGTAAATATTAAAATGTGTTAAATATCTAAATACATAAAAAATATGTGGTCATGTAAATCCAGCAACATGTTGTTTGAATAGTTACCTTTATAACTGCATCCTTGCCTACACCACTCGGACCGCTGATTACAATTATCACTGGATTTGCAGGAGGTGCGAGAGGATCAGAACTAAAAGGGGAACCCAAAGTTGCTTCAAGCCCTTTCAACAATTCAGCCTGAAAAGAAATTACTAACTGGTTCAATATTCATAGAAAGCTTTGAAATTTAAAAAGGAAAAAATTATAATTTAAACTAAAACTTCAGGAATAAGCATTGGAGCTGTTTTAATACAAGAATCTCATCTCGGATCATTTTTTAGCAAAAAATTATGTCCCAAATGCAGCTTACTTGATCAATATCTTTTAGG
This sequence comes from Phalaenopsis hybrid cultivar, assembly GCA_002079205.1. Taxonomy (NCBI): domain Eukaryota; kingdom Viridiplantae; phylum Streptophyta; class Magnoliopsida; order Asparagales; family Orchidaceae; genus Phalaenopsis; species Phalaenopsis hybrid cultivar. The sequence goes on along the minus strand of JXCR01112701.1, from coordinate 111,157 downwards.
AAGAAAATTTCTCGTTCAGTGCAAACGAAAAAGTATTAAAAATATAATGCAACAAAATAGTCCAGACACGAGAACGACGTCAATTCCAAGTCAATTTTTTTTTTTAATTTGATTTTGATATTAAATACAATGCAAGCTCCAGCAACCTGTTGATGCATTATCTCGGCGCATGGAGGAATTCTCATCCATAAACACTGGGGGCAGATACCACAATTATTTCGCAAAATACATTCATGGATTTACTTTTCACCACTTGTTCTTTGCTACAAACACTTCAGAAGCAAACCAAAGGTTAGGCCGATTCACAGTTATTGGTACTGAATTTAACCCAAACCACAATAGAGAAAATAAATATTATTACTAAGAGCAAATAGGAGGTTACAACAAAACGTCCTTGAAAGGGAAATACGACAACAAATACAAACAAACTCAGTTAAAATGTATCTCAAAAGTGGTGATCGGTGAAAGAGGGTTAACTAACTCAATAGTTTCATTTTTAAGAGAGAAACGCCCCATTTAAACAAAGAAACAAAAAGGAGAGAATGGCAGAGAGAGCAAAGAATGAGGAGGAAAAAGAGTGTGGGTTTCGAAACGGAAGGGAAGAATTGGGATCGAAAAAAAAAACGAGGTCAAGGCGGGGCAGAAAAGAAAAAGAAGAAGAAAGAGAGATTGTGTGTTTCTCAGTCTGGACATTTGATGTTGCTTGCAGAAAGACCGTGTCGAGGGTATCCTCTGCGTAGGAAAAAGAGGAGCATCATGTGTGAAGAAGAGACATGTTAACGATGCGGCGTGCGGGACGGATAGTGCAACGCCTCTTGCGAGAGGAAGAAACAAGTGGCTTGTGCATCATGCAAGAAGAAGAGGAAACTCTGCACACACGAAAGAGGGAGAATCAAGCGATGGCTTTGGAGGTGAGTCACACACGCATCTTGTGCAAAGGTGGAGAGGGAATGTTCAATATTTGTGCCTAGGGCAAGAAGGAGACGTCTCAAGTGAAGGAAGAAGCAGTCGAGGCCTCATGTAAGAGTAGCACCACCCAGCTTTGCATGAAGAAGTAGGAGAACAGTGCCAGGGATGAAGAAAGAATAGAACCCTGGTGTGCGCGTTCAAGAAGACAAGCTGTGTGAGTTCTAATGTGCGAGAAAAAGACTTCGTGTGGGAGGAACTTCATGTGGAAATTGAAACTATAAAGTCACAAAGAAATTGGATTTGATAGAGAAAACTTGGCGACAGTGAAGTGATTAAATTCGGATAAGCAATTGACTTAAAAAAAAAAAATAGAAATTGAGGTCAGTGTTTGTGCAAAGAAGAAGAGATAATTGAGAAATCAACAACATAAGAATACTCAAGTTAGAGGAGAAAGAAGGAAAACCGTAAAGGAGAAGAATAAAGGTTGAACTAAACTAATTAGCAGGGGGAGGTAGGAGAATTATGTGTGAGGAAGCAAATGAAGCCTTTAAGGAGGTAAAGTTAAGGAATAAGTTTTTGAAGAGGTCTTTGAAAAGTAAAGATGAACAATTATATTTTTAAATTTCAGTAATTTTCATTATCTATAAATGTATATTTGATTTCATTTATCTTTTATTTCAAAGTGATTTAGAATATAGCAGATTCTTCATATTGTAAGAAAAAAAATACATATTAAATGGCCGCGCAATGAATTTCCTATAAATTTATTAGATTATTAAATGAATTTTAATTATAGTAGGGGTGCACATATTAATTATTGCATGACATTCAAATTCTAATAAAGGAGTATATATTAAGTTATTGAATGATCTTTAGATTCCATAATAAAAACATATAGCATATTATTACATGACATTTAAAAGTATGCAAGTTAACACTCTTATATAAAATGTTGCATAATTGATTACCTATGATGTTATTAAACTATTATATGCCCATTTAAATCTAGGAAACGTTCATTTATTCATGAATAAATGAATGCAAAGTGTCACATTAACGCATGCTATGACGAGTGAAAGTATAAATGTTTGTATGTGCATGTTAAGAGGATTCACCTTTTTGTGGTACTAGCTAGGAACATCAATGTACCTGCGTGCATAGATATTTTTCTTACCATCTCAGACAATTATGAAAGTTCACTAACCGTTGTCTATGATAGAGTATCTGTCTAGGATAAGTAGACATCCTACCACCTCAAATAATTGTATAATTTAGATAAATTACCATTGTGTCGATGAGAGAGTAATGATTATGAAAGAGTAGACACATTTTCACATCAGATAATCATTTAAATTATATCACAAATCATTGTGCCGACAAAATACTATTAGTCAAAGTTGTATTAAATTATGTTTTGACAGTGCTCCTAAGATGAAAGTGAATGTTCAGAGTATGAACTAAAAGTAAACTTAAAGATTAAACATGCATATTTTAAAATTAACGCATATTAAAGTTTAAATTACTTCTATTAAGTGAATATCATGGACACGTACATTAGATTATTATAACACTTTCTATAGTGAAATATGAAATATCGACATGCTCATTGTTTTCTTTGTTTGCATTACTATAGTTTAGAAGTGTGATTCTTCATTGAGTTATCATAGATAACTCATTACGTTTTTTAATATTTTTTTGAATAAGATGAATTCTAGAGAAAATAATGTGTTTAGAATGCGAGATCAACAAATATAAAAGACAGTTTAAATTTCTTAATTAAATTATTTTTTTAGTGACTCTTTCATTTTATATGGATTATAAACTGTTACTGATATAAATAGAATAATAAAAAACTTAATTTTAACATCAAACCGTCTGCTCCTGTCTTGATTAATTTCAAGCCTTAAAACGTGTCATGACAAATACATACCAATATAAATATTGATCTTATTAAATAGCACACTTACACAATCAGATATGGTTTAATATCTCAAAAAGGTCAATTTATTTTTTCAGTTGGGTCAAGAAAAAAAAAAAGATGCGGGGCACTGAGTTGATTGGGACTTGGAGTTAAGCGGGGCTCAGGGGATAGGCGAAACCGACGGATGGAGCACAGAGGAATGATTGAGCAGGTTGATCGGTTTAGCCCTTGAGTATTTTGGTCCAGTAAAAGGTTGGATTGGCCCGTTTGCGGTTTCCAAGAGCGAAAAGTAACGCTACTCTTTCTCGCTTCCCCTGTTTTTGTCGCTTCTTCCTCTTTCCTTTTTGGTTGTCGCCCAAAAGGGAAACCTTCCGTTCTTAATTTATCTATTAGCAATTATATATAAGTTGTTTACTGGAATTAATGTTAGTTTTTGCTTGTTGTTGTCATCATATTTCTCTTTTGGAGTCTTTTGTCTCTTGCTAAAAATGTATCTGATGACGGGTTGTGCTTCGGTTGTATCCCAATCTAAGGAGGTATTGCATCCTCCCTTGTCTTCCTCCCTAACCTGTTGCCTACATCCCCATAGGCCGCCAGCCAACTCCTCTCCATCTCCAGCCCTTGATCGTCACTCTACTGCAGTTGTCCCTGCTGTCCAAGCCACCTCCTAACCCACCGAACCCCTTTACTAGCAATCCTAGCTGTTGTCCACCACTCTNCCCTTATCTTCCTCCCTAACCTGTTGCCTACATCCCCATAGGCCGCCAGCCAACTCCTCTCCATCTCCAGCCACTTGATCATCGCTCTACTGCAGTTGTCCCTGCTGTCCAAGCCACCTCCTAACCCACCGAACCCCTTTCCTAGCAATCCTAGTTGTTGTCCACCCCTCCAAACCCTTCCCCAAATCAGGCCGCCTAATTACAACAATTAGTGGGGCTGTCCCAGCGCTCCAAATTGCCTACCAGCCCCCATCAACCCTTCACCTGAAGCCACCCTTATTGTTGAGTACACCTACTAGCCACCACACTCCTCCCTAACCGACCTTGCAGCCATCACCCCTTTCCCCATACCCTTACCATATTGCCGACGCCATCACCGCCCATAGATCTTCTCTTACGACCTGGCCAGAGATTAATTTGTGTTTGTATTTCCTTTCTTGTTTGTGTCGTGTTGTAGCCCTATTTCTATATTAATAAAAAATTTGGTTTTGTGTTTCCGTTAAATCCTAACTACTTCCGGTATCAAAATACTATAACAATTGAATTTCATTCCACTCCTATTGCAGGGCACGAGGGTTTTCAAGGAACCTTTTCACAAATAAATGCAAAATTTGTTGGCACAAAATGAAAGAATATATTAAATTGTTCGTCAAGGCCCCAATTTGCCAATATGCAATTAGAATACAAACAAACGACGAGATTATTACAACGATTAAATGTCCCAAATGTAATATGGAAGAGATTTTCAATGATTTCATAACCAGTCTTCCAACTTAAAATTGTGTAACTTGCATTTTTACTGTAATAAAATGCACATTTCTCACTTTTACCCATAAGATTCACTGTAATTAAAGTGCCCGAGATTTTCATTTCAAATATCATTCGCCTTCACAGATCATCGAAATCTATCATGAGTGTAACCTACTTAGCTTAATTTTGGAAAGAATTCCTTCACTTAATCAGTACTCAGCTGAATTTTAGCAGCTCCCATCATCCTCAGAAGGACCAACATACATAAGTGAATCATACAATTGAGCAATATTTGTGATGCTGTGATTTAAAAAAAAAACATTTAGTCTTTATTTCAAACTATTGCTACAAAACTTCTTGGACAAGTTCCACCCCCCCTTATGTTGTGAGGGAAATTAGAGCACTTATTCATACAATCAATGAAGAAGAACCAAATAAATCCACAATGAGTTAAAAATTAAATTTACGTGCGTACTAACCTTCATTTGTTATCGAGAAAGACTCCAAATTACATGGAAAGTGACAACAATATATGTGATGTTACAGAAGATAAATTCGAGACACTCGATGATGCGAGAATTTTTGAGATTGCAAATCTTTATATTGATGAGGCAGAGTTGGAATCTATAATATTTAATGATGATGATGATAGTGAATGTGAAGCAGAAGTACATGCCAAAGAAGTCGAACATCCTTTTATTCTTTTAATGAATAGTTGATTAAAAAGAGTTAAATGTTGACATAATAAAAGATAATTTATGTTATTATGCTTACCTTTTTTATGTTATTAACGAAAGAATTATCTACGTGTATATTAGTTTTGAAAATTAATGTTATTAACTTTTCTCTTTTATTTATTTAATTTATACATATATTTGCACTAATTTTTATAATAATGGTATGTCTGACACATGTCCTTGTTTTATATTTTCAATAATAGACGTGTCCTATGTCCGTGTTATTTCTGTGTCCCGGTGTCCATATCCGTGCAACATAGGAAACAACCTCACAAAACTGCAATATCTTCAGCAATTTCATATCAATCTTTGTGTCACACACAATCATATGAAACAGTTTACTGATAAGAAAAATGGGTAGTTTTTCAAGTAGAGTAGCATGCTCGTTTTCATTAACAACTTTATCACCAATTATTTGTTACTCAAAAACAATGCTATAAACTTTCTAAATGCTATTTTCGACCATATGTGGTGCTTCAGTGAATTGGCAAAGTTGTTTATAACTTAGTTTGTCATCAACATCACACATTCATCTAATTTTTCACATTTCATTATTAAAGTCCTAATATAACATAGTTTATTTCACCATAATTCTTACTTACATATATGTTTAAGGGACACCTAGTCGTCCAAACACACAATCCTAAAACAAAGCTACATATTAAAATAATAATAATAAGCCGCAATTACAACTATTGGTTCAATGGTGAGCACTAAAACTTGAAGTCATCTCTTGGATTTCATGCTCAAATTTTATATATGTCCACCCAAATTCTGATATTGAGGACAAGTTCAATTCCTATGGATAGAGAAATGATACGAGCCCCTCAAAAGGCATCACCATATCTACTTAGTGAAAATCTATTCGTATACATCAACGCACAAGATGGCGAAAAGATATTATTTAATTTTGTATTTTATGTTAGTTGTAATTTTGTCATTTTAATTAATAATTTTAGGTTAGTCTTAGAAAGTGTTTTGTAGCCGGATTTGAGAGGGATTTCAATGATACTCCAAACGTTAAAAAACAGAAAACTTAAATCTGAATCTCTATAAATCCTAAATTCCTTCCTTTCCATTAGTTTTTTAACTTAAATCTAGATTTATTAAATCCGATTATTATATGGATTTAATGGATTTAACTTGTAATGCAATATGGCGTTGAATGTTGGCCTTTAAAAGAAAAACATAAAACTAAGTGTTGCCGAGATGAGAATGATTAGGTGGATGAGTGGCTTTACACTTAGAGACAAAATGCTAGTGTTGCCGAGATGAGAATGATTAGGTGGATGAGTGGATTTACACTTAGAGACAAAATGCGACAAGATGAGAATGATTAGGTGGATGAGTGGCTTTACACTTAGAGACAAAATGCGAAATGAATATATCTAGATAGGGTTGGTGTAGCTCCATTGAAGGACAAAATTAGAGAGAGTTGTCTTAGATGGTTTGGTCACATTAAACGTCGACCATATGATGATCCGATTAGAACAGTAGATGTTTTAGATTCGATTTATGTTAAGAAAGGCAGAGGTAGACCTAGGAGGACTTGAGCATATTGTATAAAAAATGATCTTAATTTATTAGTATTAAATGAAAATATGACACTAAATAGGACGCAATGGAGAATATGGATTCATGTACCCGACCCCACTTAGTGGGATGAAGGTTTTGTTGTTGTTGTTGTAATGGATTTAACTTGTGAAGAAAGTTATAGGGGTGGATTTATGCCAAACCGAAAAACAACTTCAAAGGATTTAGCCTTAAATTAAATCAAACAATATTCTGGATTTACAGAATTTGAATATGATAAATCCAAATTTATCGGATCCGCTAAATCTTATTCAACTTAAATTCTACTTGCAGTCAAACACCCCCTTAGGTTCAGTTTCTTTTATATAATACTGGGGTGTTATATAGGCCAATTTGGATTGTATTGGAGGATAAACAATTTTAATAACAATTCCCCAATTCTGATCCTTCCTTCCTGTTTTTCTCTTCTCCTAATAAATAAACATAAAAGAGAGAAATTAGGGCACCGAATTGTTCTAAAATTCNCTAGCCACCACACTCCTCCCTAACCGACCTTGCAGCCATCACCCCTTTCCCCATACCCTTACCATATTGCCGCCATCACCGCCCATAGATCTTCTCTTTCGACCTGGTCAGAGATTAGTTTGTGTTTGTATTTCCTTTCCTGTTTGTGTCGTGTTGTAGCCCTATTTCTACATTAATAAAAAGTTTGGTTTTGTGTTTCCGTTAAATCCTAACTAGTTCCGGTATCAAAATACTATAACAATTGAATTTCATTCCACTCCTATTGCAGAACACGAGGGTTTTCAAGGAACCTTTTCACAAATAAATGCAAAATTTTGTTGGCACAAAATGAAAGAATATATTAAATTGTTCGTCAAGGCCGGCCCAATTTGCCAATATGCAATTAGAATACAAACAAACGACGGGATTATTACGACAATAAAATGTCTCAAATGTAATATGGAAGAGATTTTCAATGATTTCATAACCAGTCCAACTTAAAATTGTATAACTTACATTTTTAGTGTAATAAAATGCACTTTTCTAACTTTTACCCATAAGATTCGCTGTAATTAAAGTGCCCGAGATTTTCATTTCAAATATCATTCGCCTTCAAAGATCATTGAAATCTATCACGAGTGTAACCCTACTTAGCTTATTTTTGGAAAGAATTCCTTCACTTAATTGGTACTCAGCTGAATTTTAGCAGCTCCCATCATCCTCAGAAAGACCAACACACATAAGTGAATCATACAATTGAGCAATATTTGTGATGCTGTGATTTAAAAAAAAACATTTAGTCTTTATTTCAAACTATTGTTATAAAACTTCTTGGATAAGTTCCACCCCCCTTATGTTGTGAGGTAAATTAGAGCACTTATTCATACAATCAATGAAGAAGAACCAAATAAATCCACAATGAGTTGAAAATTTAGTTTAAGTGCATACTGACCTTCATTTGTTATCGAGAAAGACTCCAAATTACATGGAAAGTAACAAGAATATATAGGATGTTACAGAAGATAGATTCGAGACACTCGATGATGCGAGAATTTTTGAGATTGCAAACCTTTATATTGATGAGGCAGAGTTGGAATCTATAATATTTAATGATGATGATGATAGTGAATGTGAAATAGAAGCACATGCCAAAGAAGTCGATAATCCTTCTATTCTTTTAATGAATAGTTGATTAAAAATAGTTAAATTTTGACATAATAAAAGATAATTTATGCTATTATGCTTACCTTTTTTATGTTATTAACGAAAGGATTATCTACGTGTATCTTAGTTTTTGAAAATTAATGTTATTAACTTTTCTCTTTCATTTATTTAATTTATACATATATTTGCACTAATTTTTATAATAATGGTATGTCTGACACATGTCTTTGTTTTATATTTTTAATAATAGATGTGTCCCATGTCCGTGTTATTTCTATGTCCCCGTGTCCATATTCGTGCAACATAGGAAATAACCTCACAAAACTGCAATATCTTCAGCAATTTCATATCAATCTTTGCGTCACACACAATCATATGAAATAGTTTACTGATAATAAAAATGGGAAGTAGTTTTTCAAGTAGAGTAACATGCTCGTTTTCATTAACAACTTTATCACCAATTATTTGTTACTCAAAAACAATACTATAAACTTTCTAAATGCTATTTTCGACCATTTGTGGTGCTTTAGTGAATTGGCAATGTTGTTTATAACTTAGTTTGTCATCAACATCACACATTCATCTAATTTTTCACATTTCATTATTAAAGTCCTAATATAACATAGTTTATTTCACCATAATTCTTACTTACATATATGTTTAAGGGACACCCAGTCGTCCAAACACACGATCCTAAAACAAAGATACATATTAGATAATAATAATAACCCGCAATTACAACTATTGGTTCAATGGTGAGCACTAAAACTTGAAGTCATCTCTTGGATTTCATGCTCAAATTTTATATATGTCCACCCAAATTCTGATATTGAGGACAAGTTCAATTCCTATGGATAGAGAAATGATACGAGCCCCTCAAAAGGCATCGTTATATCTACTCAGTGAAAATCTATTTGTGTACATCAACGCACAAGATGACAAAAAGATATTATTTAATTTTGTATTTTATGTTAGTTGTAATTGTCATTTTATTTAATAATTTTAGGTTAGTCTTAGAGGGTGTTTTGTAGCCGGATTTGAGAGGGATTTCAATGATACTTAAGTAAATCAAGCCAAACGTTAAAAAATAGAAAAGTTAAATCTGAATCTCTATAAATCCTAAATTCCTTCCTTTCCGTTGGTTTTTTTAAATTAAATCTAGATTTATTAAATCCGATTATTATATGGATTTAATGGATTTAACTTGTAATGCTATATGGCGTTGAATGTTGGCCTTTAAAAGAGAAACATAAAACTAACTTAAGTGTTGCCGAGATGAAAATGATTAGGTGGATGAGTGGCTCTACACTTAGAAACAAAATGCGAAATGAATATATCCAGATAGGGTTGGTGTAGCTCCATTGAAGGACAAAATTAGAGAGAGCTGTCTTAGATGGTTTGGTCACATTAAACGTCGACCATCTAATGATCCGATTAGAAGAGTAGATGTTTTAGATTCGATTTATGTTAAGAAAGGCAGAGGTAGACCTAGGATGACTTGAGCATATTGTATAAAAAATAATCTTAATTTATTAGTATTAAATGAAAATATGAAACTAAATAGGACGCAATGGAGAAAATGGATTCATGTAGCCGACCCCAATTTAGTGGGATGAAGGTTTTGTTGTTGTTGTTGTAATGGATTTAACTTGTGAAGAAAGTTATAGGGGTGGATTTATGCCAAACCGAAAAAATAACTTCAAAAGATTTAGCCTTAAATTAAATCAAACACTATTCTGGATTTACAGAATTTGAATATGATAAATCCAAATTTATCGGATCTGCTAAATCTTATTCAACTTAAATTCTACTTGCAGTCAAATACCCCCTTACGTTCAGTTTCTTTTATATAATACTGGGGTGTTATATAGGCCAACTTGGATTGTATTGGCGGATAAACAATTTTAATAACAATTCCCCAATTCTGATCCTTCCTTCCTGTTTTTCTCTTCTCCCAATAAATAAACATAAAAGAGAGAAATTAGGGCACCGAATTGTTTTAAAATTTTTCAGATCGCACCAGTTCTCATGCACCCCCTGCCCCAAATCTTAAAGAATACCTAAAATGTGGCGTATTCGCGACACAGCCCGACGCATTCTTCCCGAAAAAACCGACACAAGAGGAAGAAACAAGGCTATAGCAGNCAGATCGCACCAGTTCTCATGCACCCCCTGCCCCAAATCTTAAAGAATACCTAAAATGTGGCGTATTCGCGAAACAACCCGACGCATTCTTCCCGAAAAAACCGACACAAGAGGAATAAACAAGGCTATAGCAAAGCTCAAATCAGAGGGTTCAGTTACAAACCTTATCGGCCGAATCAGGAGGCAGTGGAACGTAATCTTTCCGCCGTACGTCGTCGGAACGGGAAGTGGAAGCCATGAAAGGGCAACCGAAGCTCTCCTTCTGTTTCAGAAATGGAAGGCTGTGTCTGTCAGGCGAAAACTTAGAGCTAGGTTTTGAAGTGAATCTGGAGAGAAGATAATGGGTTTGGGTTCGAGCGACGGAGGTGCAGAACCTCCGCAAGAGCATCGCCGGAGTAGACTTTGGATCCTCTGAACTCGTACTAAATAACTAAAACCCTCCTCGTTCAACAAGAAAACTTTGGGCCTTTACATACATACAACCCAATTTTTATATATTTAGATATCCAACCCCAAAACTTTACTATTTAGATTTATATCACCCAAAATTTTTATATCATATAAAAATATTATCATTTAACTTTCAAAGAGTAAAATATATTTCGTACTTATTAGGGTCTGTTTGGGGCAGCTGTAGCTTATTGAATAATCTGCTGATAAGCTGATTAAAAATAGTCTGCTGATAAGTTAGGTGCGGTGGCTATTATAAATTTTTATTTTTTTGGAAAAGTCAGACCATTGTCAATAAGCTCTCACCGCACCTAGATAGGTGCGGTGTGAAAATGATATTTTCTACGTTTTGATAAGCTGTCAAAAAGTAGTTTACCCAAACAGACGAGGTGTGTTTTCAAAACACCACAAAACATTATTTTTGTTAGATTCATACCTCCTAAATCTTTTATAACACTTCAAAAACATCATCTTTAACTTTCAAAATTTGAAATACATTTTTCAAGTATAAATAGAATTATATGTATATAAAAATTAAAGTTTAAGTGTTAGGTTTATAAATATATAGAAATGTATGTAAATATTTCATTAAAAAAATGACATTTACATACTTATATATTTTTATATCTAATATCTAATTTTTATTTTTTTATATTTAAACCATACAAAAATTTCCTATCACGAACAAAAAATCGCATTGAATCGCTGACGATGGGTTTTGGGAGGTTGGACGCTGCGGGGCTGAGCATTTCCGTGAGAGGAAGCTTCGTCGTCTTAGCCGTCTTTGCCCACCATTTCCCCTGANAACGGGAAGTGGAAGCCATGAAAGGGCAACCGAAGCTCTCCTTCTGTTTCAGAAATGGAAGGCTGTTTCCGTCAGGCGAAAACTTAGAGCCAGGTTTTGGAGTGAATCTGGAGAGAAGATAATGGGTTTGGGTTCGAGCGACGGAGGTTGAGAACCTCCGCAAGAGCATCGCCGGAGAAGACTTCGGATCCTCTGAACTCGTACTACATAACTAAAACCCTCCTCGTTGAACAAGAAAACTTTGGACATTTACATACATACAACCCAATTTTTATATATTTAGACATCCAATCCCAAAACTTTACTATTTAGGTTTATATCACCCAAAATTTTTATATCATATAAAAATATTATCATTTAACTTTCAAAGAGTGAAATATATTTCGTCTGTAGCTTATTGAATAATCTGCTGATAAGCTGATTAAAAATAGTCTGTTGATAAGTTAGATGCGGTGATTATTACGAATTTTTATTTTTATGAAAAAGTCAGATCATTGTCAATAAGTTTCACCGCACCTAGATAGGTGCGGTGTGAAAATGTTATTTTCTGCGTTTTGATAAGCTGTCAAAACGCAGTTTACCCAAACATGTGAGGTGCGTTTTCAAAACGCCACCGCACCAAATAAGCTGCCCCAAACGAGTTAGCTAACTCTAAAACATTATTTCTGTTAGATTCATACCTCATAAATCTTTTATAACACTTCAAAAACTTCATCTTTAACTTTCAAAAATTGAAATACTTTTTTCAAGTATAAATAGAATAATATGTATATAAAAAATTAAAGTTTAAGTGTTAGGTATATAAATATATAGAAATTGAGTGAAATGTATGTAAATATTTCCTTAAAAAAAAGGACATTTAAATACTTATATATTTTTATATCTAATATCTATTTTTTATTTTTTATATTTAAACCATACAAAAATTTCCTATCACTTATAAAAAATCGCATTGAATCGCCGACGATGGGTTTTGCGAGGTTGGACGCTGCGGGGCTGAGCATTTCCGTTAGAGGAAGCTTCGTCGTCTTAGCCGTCTTTGCCCACCATTTCCCCTGGCTCTTCTCATTGCGTGTAAATGTCGAGATTCATGAATGTATGGCTTTCGAGATTTGATCAATTTACTTTCCGATTCAGCTTTTGCACGAGATTGGCGACGCCTCAGAATGCCGTGACATTGTTTGGCATTCACATACACCGGTTCTTCAACAGCATCGGTAGGCAATAGGCACCCCAGGCATGATTCCTGTCATGGTCGGATGCCATGATGCCTCCATAATAAGGATCAACATACGGTACGCCACCGGTGCCATGACATGCCCTGCTGCAAGCTGACTGTGGGGCACAAAATGAACAGTAGAAGGCATTGCAATGCCGGGTTGGAAATTTCCAGTTGCAGAAGGCTGGTTTTGTGTTTCAGAATGTGACTGCTTTTACTGCTCATCTGGGCCACTGCTTTCTGAACCAGATGAATCAGCTTCAGCGGCTGTCATCNTGCAATGCCGGGTTGGAAATTTCCAGTTGCAGAAGGCTGGTTTTGTGTTTCAGAATGTGACTGCTTTTGCTGTCATCTGGGCCACTGCTTTCTGAACCAGATGAATCAGCTTCAGCGGCTGTCATTATGTTGCTAGCGGTGGCGAAAGACAAAATGCTGAATAATTAAATTGTTCCATGAGAAGTTTCATAGCTCTTCATAAATAACTTCGGCGTATCCCCTACCAGATCCTCAATTCGCACTCCAATTTCACGAATCTCGTACCAGCCTGAACCATCTATCTAACCTTAAAGCTGGCTAATCCAGTCACGTCTTGAATGAACAGCTTTTTATGTATATTTTTTATTTGATGGATAATTCATGACCATTTATATTACAAAGCTTCTGCTACGGAAGGTCTGAGATTGCATGATGTACAAAGTTCTTTTTATAAAGCTATACAGAATTCCTAAAGACGAAAATGTCGATATGGGACTAAATGTAGCTAGGAGTACTTCCTTGCATGCCACAGCAAATTATTAAATTCAATGCAGGGAAATGTGAATATTTACATGCATACAACTTAAATCTTATTTATTTACGTATCTAACGACCAAATTTTTATTTTTTTTATAAATATACCGTGCAAATAATTTAAAAAAAAAAGAAAAAATAGCATTTGTTTAATACATATAAAAAATTAATATAAAAAGATATAAATAAATATAACTATTTAATTGTTTAATTATTTCAAACCAAAAAAAATCAAGTATTTATTCGTGTTCGACTCATTTATAAATTAAGCCCAAAACATTTATTATTATTAATTAATTATATTATTAATGCCAATTCAACCCCAGTTCGAGTCAACGAACCTTAAATATTTCCCTCTTTGGGTTTGATTTCAGTTTCAATTTTCACAACCTTAACAAACCCACAAAAGAGAAAATTTGAATCAAAATACACTAATCTAAATTTAAAAATGATAAATTTTTAAGCTCATATTAATGCATAATAACTATTATATTTATGCAAATTACCTTAACTTGCATATACAATATGTGTATATTTTTTTTTTATTAAATTTGCTCAAATATCTCAAAAAAAATTAAATTTATACATAAAGAAAACTCTCTCATTATACACATTATAAAATAAATCTCACCACCAACAAATTTAAGTTAAAAAAAATTATAAAAAAATCTATTTTTCATTGAAAGTAATTATAAGAGTAATATAACACAAATTTGAATCTCCAAATTTTTCACAAAATAATGAACATTATTCCACCAACCATCAAATTAAACCAAACAAAACAAAGAACACAAAAATACACTCAAATATGAAGAAAATATTACATTTGTCATTCGTTGTTCTTCTGACATATGGACTACAGTGTGGATCGCACTACGCTGCGGTCAATAAGAATTGATCCCCGTCACGTCAACAATATGATATGATCTACACTGTCATCCACACATCTGATTATCAGGACNCTGAATAATTAAATTGTTCCATGAGAAGTTTCATAGCTCTTCATAAATAACTTCGGCGTATCCCCTACCAGAACCTCAATTCGCAGTCCAATTTCACGAATCTCGTACCAGCCTGAACCATCTATCTAACCTTTAAGCTGGCTAACCCAGTCACGGTTTGAATGAACAGCTTTTTATATTCATTTTTTATTTGATGGATAATTCATGACCATTTACATTACAAAGCTTCTGCAACGGAAGGTCTGAGATTTCATGACTGTACATTCCGCAGGCAAAGTTCATTTTATAAAGCTATACAGAATTTCTAAAGATGAAAATGTCGATATGGGACTAAGTGTAGCTAGGAGTACTTCCTTGCATGCCACAGCAAATTATTAAATTCAATGCAGGGAAATGTGAATATTTACATGCATACAACTTAAATCTTATTTATTTACGTATCTAAAGACCAAATTTTTATTTTTTTATAAATATACCGCTCAAATAATTAAAAAAAATAAGAAAAATTAGCATTTGTTTAATACATATAAAAAATTAATATATAAATATATAAATAAATATAACTATTTGATTATTTAATTATTTCAAACCAAAAAAGTCAAGTATTTATTCGTGTTCGACTCATTTATAAATTAAGCCTAAAAAAATTTTTATTATTAATTTATTATATTATTAATGCCAATTCAACCCCAATCCGAGTCAACAAACCTTAAATATTTCCCTCTTTGGGTTTGATTTCAGTTTCAATTTTCACAACCTTAACGAACCCAAAAAAGAGAAATTTTGAATCAAAATATACTAATCTAAACTTAAAAATGATAAATTTTTAAGCTCATATTAATGCATAATAACTATTATATTTATGCAAATTACCTTAACTTGCATATACAATATGTGTATATTTTTTTTTATTAAATTTAATCAAATATCTCAAAAAAAATTAAATTTATACATAAAGAAAACTCTCTCATTATACACATTAATAAATCTCACCACCAACAAATTTATGTTAAAAAAATTTAAAAAAAATCTATTTTTCATTGAAAGTAATTATAAGAGTAATATAACACAAATTTGAATCTCCGAAATTTTCACAAAATAATGAACATTATTCCACCAACCATCAAATTAAACCAAACAAAACAAAGAGCACGAAAATACGCTCAAATATGAAGAAAATATTACATTTGTCATTCGTTGTTCTTCCGACATATGGACTACAGTGTGTATCACACTACACTGTTGTCAATAAGGATTGATCGCCGTCACGTCAACAATATGATATGATCTACACTGTCATCCACACGTCTGATTATCAGGAAGTAATATTTTCTCGAGAACTCATCAAAATGCACATTGAGGAAAGCTCTTGAAACACAGTTCTAATCTCAGGCCTCTCATCAGCACATCTAATACACCTCAGAGCCACTCCAAACAACCCCTCCAAAACGCCCACAGCTCCATCCCCTCTTCCTTCTTCCACGATCTTCTCATCAAAACATTCATGAGAGATCTCATTTCCCGCCATCGATCTCACCCAATCCGTCAAATCCACACCGCCGNGCCCACAGCTCCATCCCCTCTTCCTTCTTCCACGATCTTCTCATCAAAACATTCATGAGAGATCTCATTTCCAGCCATCGATCTCACCCAATCCGTCAAATCCACGCCGCCTGGATTCCCCGAAACAATCTCGCCGGCATTTCTCCCCGTAATGAGCTCGAGCAGGACGACGCCGAACGCATACACGTCGCTCTTCAGCGACGGACATGGCTTGCTCGTGCTGGCGAACTCCGGCGGCCGGTACCCTAGGGCGCCTGCGTTCAGCACCTGCTCGGCCATGCCGGAAGCCGTCAGGATTCGATGGAGGCTGTAATCGGTGAGGAGGGCGCTCATTTCTGCGCGTTGGAGGAGGATGTTGGTGGATTTGAGGTTTCCATGAGGTATGGATTTCTCGTTGTGGAGGTAATTGAGGCATCGAGCGACGTCGGTGGAGATCGCGAGGCGGTTGCGGAGAGGTAAGGGTTCCATCTTCCGTTGTTCGAATTCTGCAGTTGGGATGATCATATGGTAAATATGAAAAATTATTGGGTTTTTTTTGGAAATAATTGTGCAGATTAGAGGAATTTTAGGTTTTGACATGGTGAAATAAGTGGGAAAAATTTTGACTACATAATTGCTTACGTCTGTAACCTGCAAATATGTTATGGGGGAGGATATTCAGAGGTTATAACCGCGTTATAGCCCTATATATATATATGAAAACAGAAGCGCAAATTTTTTATGAGAAAAAAATTCTTTTAAAGGGAGGTTACAGGGGCTATAATGCTGTTATAACCTCCAAATATACTCCTTATAAGGTTACAGACATATGCAGCCATATGCAGCTTTGCGTACGTCTTATGTACACAATTTTTTTCCAATAAGTGAGTGAACAATCAATTCTATTATTTTACTCATCTGAAAGCAAATCCAAAGTTTTTTTTTTCTTTATGAGGTAAAAGAAAGGAATATTTACATGCATGCCACTTAATTCTTATGAATTTACATATCTAACACTTAAATTTTACTTTTTACATTATTATTATCCAAATCTTTCATATCACTTCAAAAATATCTTTATTTTAACTTTGAAAATATAAAATAGACTTTTTTAAGCATGGGTAAGGTGTGGAATATGTAAAAATTGAAATTTAGGTGTTTGTATGTAAATATATAGGAATTGAGTGGTAATTATGTAAATATTCCAAGAAAAAGGAACATTTACATGCATAACACGTAATTCCTATGTATTTACATATCTAACACACGTAAACTTCAACTTTTACATATATGTCACACTACCTATGCATGCAAAATGTGTTTTTTCGCGTTTTAAAAGTCAAAATGATGGTATTTTTTATGTGATATGGAAGATTTAAATGTGGTAAAAATGTAAAAGATAAAGTTTTGGTGTTTGATATGTAAATACATTGGGTTTGGATGGTATGTTTGTAAATGCTCCCAAAAAAGGTATATTTGAGGACATCTACATGCAAAAGAGGAAGTTCAAACAAGCTTTCTCAAAGCAAAAAGACATATTTTGTTTTTATATTCTAAACCTCAGGGTTGAAAATGAAATATGCAGTTGTAAGCTATTTGCAGATGGTGTAGTTCTAAGACATGTAGGCTTTCACTAAAACATGCAAATGTTATATAAATTGAAGAGATCTAAGAATGTGAGCAGTAGGATTACCAAATAAAGATAAAATAAAGAATTTTATTTTAGGGGCATTTACATACATACCACCAAAAATCTTTTGTATTTACATATCTAACACCTAGACTTTACCTTTTACATTTATGCCACCCAAATCTTTCATATCGCATAAAAAATACCATTATTTTAAGTTTTAGAAAGTGAAATACACCCTTTTATGCATAGGTGAGATGACATATTTGCAAAAATTCAAGTTTAGGTGTTAGTTTTGTAAAATTTATAATCTTCCTTTCATCAATTTAGTAATATCAATTGAGGATGGATGTGAAATTTTGTAATAACAATAATACAATGAAGGTTAGAAGCAACGCCAAACATACCACAAAGATGAACACTCAAAGGCAATGCATCAATACAATCCGATATCAAAAGCCTCTCATGTTCCTTCGAACCCCAATAATAACCCTTCAAAGAAACCAAATTTGGATGCCGAATGCTTCCGAGCTTCTTCGCCTCCCTTGAAAATTCCTTCTTACTCTTCACAATACCTTCCTTAAGCCACTTAACCGCCACCACATGTCCTCCATCGAGAGTGGCCTTATACGACGTTCCATGGCAGCTCCGGCCTATAATTTCTGCCNAACCGCCACCACATGTCCTCCATCGAGAGTGGCCTTATACGACGTTCCATGGCAGCTCCGGCCTATAATTTCCGCCGGCGCTCGAGAAAGCTCTTCAACCGTGAACACGACTGAGTTGTCGAAGAGATGTAACTCGCCAGACAGCCTATCTGGGGAGAGGACATTAAGGGTTGGATTGTGCTGTAATGAAGATTGGTGAATTGAAGAAGATGAAGTTCTTGTGCTAGTCTTCTGTAGGAGCTGATCATTAACATTATATTGTTGCTGCATCACAGGATCTACAGCTTCTCTGGAAGCTACAGAAACTCTTCCTTGATCAGCTTGAGAAGACAAAGATCTGGATTGAACTAAATGATTTTGCGAAAAGCTCNAGTAGTAGATGTTATACTCTGCAATGGCCCTGCATCATAAAATCAAATAAATTAAGCAACTTTTAGCTAAAAGATAAGGGAAAACTTTGATATTTATAGTTCTAAAGATCAAAAATCATCATTAGTCTTATAAAATCATATAAATTAAGTAACTTCTAGCTAAAAGATAAGGTAAAATTTTGATATTTATAGTTCTGAAGATCAAAAAGCATCATTAGTCATTTTATAAAATCTAAATAAAATGCATGGTATATCATAAAAGTGGCACCAATATTAGAACAAAATATAGTAGCGACAAAGTCAAGGGATATTTACATACAGAGTGCTTGTAACATTGTTATTTACAAAACTAGAGCCTAAATGATTTCTTGAATTATCAAACCAATGTATTTAAACGTGCCACAATAAAATAGTTGAGAATTTGATAAAAATGAAGAATTAATGGGCATTTACATACATACCAATCAATTCTTTTGTATTTATATATCTAATGCCTAAACCTTGCCTTTTTTTACATTTATACTATCCAAATCTTTAATATAACATCAATAATACCACCATTTGAGCTTTTAAAAAGTGAAACACATATTTTCATGCATTGATAAGGTGGTATGTGTAAAAAATTGAAGTTTAGGTGCTATATATATATATGCACACACACATACATACATAAGAATCAAGTGGCATGCATATAAATCTTTCAAATGAAAACCATGGTTGGGGTTTTATAATGAATTTGATATTTAAGTGAGAATTTGAAAAATGAATGAAAGTGGGTGCTGTCAAATACATAAAAAGATGAAAAAAAAAGGTGAGTAGACCATTAAAAACCCTTCATTTACCTGTGAGCTCATTGCAGCTCAAATCAAGCTCAGCCAAAACCATTGAGAAACCTTTGAACAGCGCCTCAGGGAAAGGCCCCGAAAACTNAAAAAAAAGGTGAGTAGACCATTAAAAACCCTTCATTTACCTGTGAGCTCATTGCAGCTCAAATCAAGCTCACCCAAAACCATTGAGAAACCTTTGAACAGCGCCTCAGGGAAAGGCCCCGAAAACCNTGTTAAACAATATCAATCCATAGTTTTTCTTGAATGAAACAATTAAATTCAACAAGTAAATTTTCACAACTTAGTGAATTATTACAATCTCATAAATTAAATTATATGTAAATGTATGCATGAATAACCAAAATTATAAGCTTTTATTTTAAATTTATCATTCTCGTTTCAATTTAAGTATTTAACCTTTGAACCTCATTAAGAAAATATAACAGGATTATCCTCATACCGAAAAGTATCCTCAATGTTGTACTTGTAGGTAACCTAAAAAATTTGTAAGCAAATGAACGCATTAATCATTTTCAAATCTTTTTTCACGCAGGGGTATGTTGCATTCCTTGTTACTACCATATGGGGTAATCCCGATTAACTTAAATATTAACATTTCATTTCTTTTAA
>JXCR01112701.1:75472-89163 GCA_002079205.1 Phalaenopsis hybrid cultivar | reverse complement strand
TGACCAATACAATCCAATCATAAAGTACATAGCAATTACCTCTCATTTTCACTCTGAAATTGCTAAAGATTGCAACTGACCTCAGTTCTGCCAACTAGCTGACATGTAGAACACTTGGCAATAAATTTTGCCACTCTTCAATCCTCGCCACTAAAATATTTCCTTGAGATCCTGATACATTTTATTACTCCTTCGATGAATAGTATAGCAGACAAATATACTTCAAGAATTTCTCTCAAATTACAATCTGGAACATAAACCCAGATTTTGTATTTCAATAAGCCATCATGATCTAATAGATACTTCAATAAACTGTCTGTCTCATGATTATCTGAAAACTACAATCTCTGGCTAATGAATCCTTGATTTTGTCTTTCAAAGTGGACTGCATAGTCCACTAATTTAATTGAATCATACTGTCAACACTATAATTAATTACAAATAGTTCAACTTTTCCAAATCTTTAAATAATTACTTCTGTTGAGTAAATAAACAGCTCAAATTACCTGAATCCTTCTTACTCAATGCAAATACCACACATTTGTCTTTCCTAAATCGTACTGAATATTTAATTCATAATCTTTAATAAACTTCAATCATGTTCCATGCCTAAGATTTCATTCTTTCTAGGTGAATACATATATTAAACTCTGATGATCTATAAATATCTCACATCAGACTCCATACAGATAATGGCCCCATATCTTAGGTGTAAACATAACTACTGCAAGTTCCATATTATGTAGGATAACCATAGGCAATGACCTTTCCATGTTGCATAAGTATACAGCCCAAATCCTTCAAAAGATGTATCATTAAAAATCTAAACTCATCTGATCATGAAGGAATAACCAACACTGGAGCAATCATCAAGTAAGACTTCAATTTCCAAAAAGCCACTTCACAACAATCAGTCCAATCAAACTTCACTGTATTTTGAGTCAATCAAGATAATGGCACAGCAATATGTGAAAACCTCTCAGCAAATCTCTACAAATCTCCTGTAATAATAAGTTAAACCTACAAAAATTCCTTATCTCAATAACAGTGGTAGGACTTGGCCTATCCCTGATCTTATTATGATCCATAGATAGGTCATCTTCACTTATAATACGTCCAGAAAAAAAAACCACTCTTTTAAGCCAAAATTCACATTTAAAAAATTTGGCATACAACATGTTTTCCTTCAACCTCATAGAATAGCATGCAGATGATTTGTATAACTGGCTTATACACCAGGATATCATATATGAATACAATCACAATTGTACCCAAAACTTTCTAAAAAACTTGTTTATCAAATTCATAAAAACTGTTGGAGTATTAGTCAGCCCAAATGAAATCAGCCCATAATTAAGCTTGAAAGCTATCTTCGCTATGTCTTCCTCTTTAATCCTCAACTAGTGATAGTATGACCTTGGATCAGTATTTAAAAATACAATAAATGATATGACATGAATTATATTAAGATTAAAGGTACACATGGTTAAGTTTTTAAATGTGCACATAGTTGTGATAACTTTCGAGGAGTCCTTAGCTTCCTACGGTAAAAATGCATAAACCCTGGGTTGGATATTTTGTTAGGTCTAGCCAGGATTTGGCACTAATCCTGAAGATTCAGCTGTCATTGTCCTGCCACAGCTCCACTAAGGTGGTGCAGTATTACCCCTAGAATATTCTGGAGCACTCTGTCCCAATATAAGGTAATTGCTCGCAATATATCCTGACTAGTGGCACCAAACATAAGTGTTGTATCCAGAAAGTCACTTACCCTTATGAGAGCTCCCACGCTTGTCCTACTTTGTGGCTTCAAGCTGGCTGTCAACACTTCTGGATCTAACCTTCTTAGCACTTGCATTTCCTGACTAGAAGAACCGTCTGTCTTGAACCCTGAGGAAACCTTGATCTCCCTGAATTATTCCTCTTCTGAAAGTCACTCCTTCGAGGGGCTTCTAAATCTAGCTCAATTCTCCTGACCTCTCCACCAAAACAGAATAATCATCGATCCCAAGAGGAATCAGTGGTTGTTTATTCACATCCTTCAGCTAAGACAAAAATTTGTGGCACTTCTCATCTATGTTTGGAATAACTAGAACGCATACCTTAAAAGCACAGTGAATTCAGCTGTATGTTGCATAATAAATCGATCACCTTGCATTGGTCTGATGAATTTATCTTGCATGTCTTCTAGCTGAAAGTGGTACGACTAGTCTTTAAAAATGATCACGAACTTGTCCCACTATTTCAAGTGATTGGCTCTACCCCCAAATTTCTCATGCAATTGACCTTGCCACTATCTCTTCGCTTCTCCCTATAAGGCAAAAGTGGCTTGTATAACCCTCATTTATGGAGGACAAGAAAACATATTTAATTTTTTTTTTGCTCTCAGCATCCATTGGGCTTTCACTACCGAAAAAGGAGATGGTCTCATATCCTAAAATAATTTCCAATACTTGGCCTCCCACACTAAAACTAGCCTGAGTCTGAGAATTCTTAATCAAATAAATTATTACAATCATCATCTCAGCAAAAGTATCTACAGTCTCAGTATTCTGTGAAGGTGCATCAATTTCTACTACATCAGCTCTAACTTCTTCCTTATGATTTTTCATATTTTTGACGTAACATAAGACAAATTATAATTGACACAAGTTAACCCTTCATTAATATTATTTATGAATTAATTTAATGAATCTAACAGTTCTTTTTTATTATGATTCAACATAATATCTCTGATACCAATTTTATCACAACCTGACCTGATAGCTTAGCACTAAGTCAGAAACTGCGGTCGGACGGTATTAATATTTCATTTACTTTTCATAGATTCTCATGACTTCTAGTATAAAAGGCTATTAAGAAACCACAAAGTATGCACTATAAAAATCAAAGCATCCAAAAATGATAATATAATCTACAGACAACCTCTCATTCAACATATAGTTGTATCTCACAACCCAGAAAAAAATCGTACAAAAAGAAAACTACAATCACATCACAACATAATAACTATCAGTTGTAGTCATCCTCATGTAAATTAAATCTCTTATGTCAGACATATCAATTTAAAGTTCTTTCTCTAAAAAAAATAAGTATTCACCCTAGTTTATTATTTAAGTTTTAATGGTAAATGCACGCGCGCGCGTGCGCGCGCGCACACACACACACACATACACCCTAGTTTATTATTTAAGTTAGGAAGAGGCTGGACTGCATATATATAAAAGTTTATTATTTAAGTGTTAATGGTAGATGCACATACACACACACACNCTTATCATTGCAAAAACACATCCTAGAATAAGTATTCATCTACTTTTGGCACAACTTGAACTAAAGTTGCATGACGACATAGATTCTCACGAGGTCAATCCTAAGCAAGTAAATCTATAATCTACTTCTCCCACTCTTCGTACTCGGATTGATGTATCTGATAAACAATAATGCTAGGAAGAATCAACTATAAAATGATACCTATCGCAAGCTGAGTTACACTCAAGTGTAACCACTCAAGAGAGGAATTTTCGTCTCTTCTCTAAAAAGACCTTGATCCCATTACAGGATGTTTTTTCCCCTAAAAATCATAAGGTGATTTCTTATGTTGTGGTTCATCCCTTTTGTCTGATCATCTGTCAGTAGGTGCACTAATAAACTGATTTTAAGCCCAAATGACTCCATATAGCCTTCTAAAAGTGGCGCAACAGAGTCTCATCTTTGACATGTTGGACCTCCCTCAATTGAGGCAACTCGGGAAGTAACATATATATCTAAGAAGTCTGAATTTCTCTTATCTATGATTGCTCTATCTCTGGTCTTGGTTCATTGAACTGAAGACCGTCTTAGACAACCACTATTAATTTAGTTGGACTCTTTCTCATAGACTCAGTTGGAACTACGTGCATCTTTAACTCGTCAGTTGGAAGCCGGTACTCTTTTGTCTTCACCTTCATCAAAATCCACTATGCCATTACCCATTTCTTCAATGGCTTCCTACTTAACGAAATAGATCGTACCTTGTTAGGGCAAACTACTGCATTGTGCCCAACACCATCACACTCAATGCACTTACTGGTTGAGACCGATTTAAAAGCATTGGTTGGCTTCACCAGTTCTTCACTTTGAATATGTTTCTCATCATGCGGGGTTAGTTTGGATGTTCCCCTAGGTGTACTCTGCTTGTAAGATCCTGCAATGCCTGTAAGATGTGGTGCGCGCACTATGATGTTGTCTCTCTACTTTTGAAACTAAGGTCTGCACATTCGATCTGTAGCAAACATGTAAGTACTGGCGTTGCATCTCCTATTTCATCTTAGATTAGGTAGTGATCTTATCTTTTCCCTCACATTAACGTAAGTGCTTCAAATTTTTCCACCAAAATAATACACTCTTCTTTAATTTATAGCGACTAATTTCACCATTATGTATGGTGGTACATCCTCGTACTTACAAAAAACTTCTACATTCTAGAGCCACTCAATGAACTCGTCCGGATCCAAGTGGTTATCAAAATATGGCAAATCTATCTTTACTTCAAAATCCAGAGTTTTAAAATATTTTATATCAAATCTTCAAAGTAGAGATTCTTCATCTCTGAAATCTCTAATAGGCACTTTATCTCTCAACCTCCTCTAACATCGCATCCCAAATCATTGTGGCATGTCTCCTTTCCACTGGGGTTCAGGTGTTCCTTCTACGCACCTCTTCAAATCTCAATACCACGATCGTAGGTGACCTCTGTCACGACCTGAGGATTGAAATTAACCAAGACGAGTACAAACGATCAGAAGCACGATTTAAATTTTCTATAACTAACATTTTAATAAATGAAATAGCCACTATATAAAAACTAAAGTAGTGCAATTAAAATTATCTCATTTCAGGTTGTTCGTTTCTTCTACAAATATTTTCTCTTATATTTTCAATCATTAAATATATTAATTAAACCAGAAAAATTAATTTTAAACAACAATGAATTATAGCCAGTGAATACTCATATTCATAAACTATTGTAATACAATTAAAAAGAAAATAAAATGCATGCAATTAAGCTTTTAATAAATCAGCATAAAATCTTTGATAGTATATGAATACGATCACCAACGATATTTCATAATATTCAAAGTGTTTTACTATATCAATAACATATTTATATCATTTTACGTTCGTACAACCGTTACAAGAGCACTGTCTATCATTGTACTATTTAAAGTACTTCAATATCAATATATTTTTTCATTTATGTACACGAATACATAAACATTGTTCAGCTAGTACCATAAAAAGATGACTCCATCATAACCACACATGCAAGCAATCAAAATAGCAAATCTCATTTTTATCTTTTTTACAACATTTAGTATAAAATATAATAACCTGAATTATGCAACTGATTGGTCAGGTTGAAAGTAGGCAGATCTAGATTCAAATTATCCTCAAGGATGACCCTAATAGAGTAGAGAATCTGATGGTGAAAAAAATGCAACTTGAGTAATTTCATTGATTTGCCTGTGATATTAAGATATTTCTTGGAGAAAATTCGGATGTAGTCTTCAACCACTATTAATTGAATCAACACATGTCTCTCATCCATGAGTCTCACTTTTCACTTGTATACTAGCTTAAGATCATCAACACTCTTTCTGATAACATTTATAGGTGGGTTCTTTCTTTGAAATTTTCCAATAAGAGCAAACTTGAACTTTTCTGTCATGGTAGAAATTTCTGAGTCAGAGAAAAAAATTGTTGTTTTTCCACCTTTGCTACTTCCCTTCTTAACAAAAGGGCAATCGTTTGTATCATCACGACAATCCTTATAGCTTAAGGAGAGTACCACCACGGACTCCGCCTAAGGGTTTCCCGTGACATGGGCAAAGGAGGCCTTCGCCGGTTCAGCCAAAGAAGAAGGAAGAGCCATCAGAGCAAGAGTTGTGTCGGCGATCACCTGCAGCGAAAAGCAGACAACGACACTGTGTCGAGAAGCAAGGTGTCGGGTCGGAGAGAAGCACGAGCTAAGACGGTCGAAACGAAGAAGGTTGAAATAGAAGGAAAGAAACGTCGGGCGCAAAAGCAGGGATTGCAGTGTCGAAACTATGCAAACACCAGACGCACGCCGACGCAAAATCTGCACCGACGATGCTGACACAAACGTAGACGGAGACGGGAGCAATAGTTGACANAAAAGATTTTTTGCATGCTACAAGTAAAACAATTGATATTGCAAATCAGATTTAACAAGATTCAACCAATAACTTGCTTGAGAAACCTTTGCATATGAAAAAAACTACGATTCAAACGAGTAAGAGACTAAGAANGAGTTTTTGCATGCTACAAGTAAAACAATTGATATTGCAAATCAGATTTAACAAGATTCAACCAATAATTTGCTTGAGAAACCTTTGCATATTAAAAAAACTACGATTCAAACGAGTAAGAGACTAAGAGTATAAGGAAAACCAAGGAAAACAAGAGAAGATCTTAGTTACTTCTACCCTTACCATCGTAGTTTAGCATCTTCTAGTCATCACCGAGACTTAACATTGCTAGAAGGCCCTTCTTATCATCCACTTATCCAATAATAAGGCTGATACAGGAGTTAACCCAAATGACAATTGGTAAAGCAAATACTATTATTGAAAAACAAAATAGGCGGTTACAATCAAATACATACTTAAATGGGAAATGACAACACTCACACGAGTAAAGCAAATACTATTACTGAAAAAACAAAATAGGCGGTTACAATCAAATACACACTTAAATGGGAAATGACAGCAATCACACGACATGCNAGGAAAACAAGAGAAGATCTTAGTTACTTCTACCCTTACCATGGTAGTTTAGCATCTTCTAGTCATCACCGACACTTAACATTGCTAGAAGACCCTTCCTATCATCCACTTATCCAATAATAAGGCTGATACAGGAGTTAACCCAAACGACAATTGGTAAAGCAAATACTATTACTGAAAAACAAAATAGGCGATTACAATCAAATACACACTTAAATGAGAAATGACAACACTCACACGAGTAAAGCAAATATTATTACTGAAAAACAAAATAGGCGGTTACAATCAAATACACACTTAAATGGGAAATGACAACACTCACACGACATGTTGCTGGGGTGGATCTCAGGTGGTGACAGCAACCTCGAACAAACTTATGCAAAACTAGACTCCTACGAAACAAATATATAATAGTAAAATGACTATGAGAGGCCCAAGAGGACTGACCGACTCCACTCTCACGCAAAGATTTGAACCTCTTTAGTCCAGGCGAGCAGGAGGCCTTCTGCAAGTCGCGGTGTTGTAGCAAGGCTCACATTATTATAGCAAAAGTCACATAAATGTCTCCTAAGTAGCTCCCGTGTCAGTCTCCTAGGATTGGAAGAGCTTCGACCTCATCTATCAAAGTTTTTGTTTCTTTATAGTAGTCAGGTCGACCTTGTTAAAGGTAATGGAAATGTTGCAAGCTTCCGGTAAATCAATTAGGTAGGCCTTANACTGACCGACTCCACTCTCACGCAAAAATCTGAAACTCTTTAGTCCAGGCGAGCAGGCGGCCTTCTGCAGGTTGCGGTGTTGTAGCAAGGCTCACATTATTATAGCAAAAGTCACAGAAATGTCTCCTGAGTAGCTCTCGTGTCAGTCTCCTAGGATTGGAAGAGCTTCGACCTCATCTATCAAAGTTTTTGTTTCCTTATAGTAGTCAGGTCGGCCTTGTTAAAGGTAATGGAAATGTTGCAAACTCCCGGTAAATCAATCAGGTAGGCCTTGTCATTGCAAAAACACATCCTAGAATAAGTATTCATCTACTTTT
Source organism: Phalaenopsis hybrid cultivar (assembly GCA_002079205.1). Taxonomy (NCBI): domain Eukaryota; kingdom Viridiplantae; phylum Streptophyta; class Magnoliopsida; order Asparagales; family Orchidaceae; genus Phalaenopsis; species Phalaenopsis hybrid cultivar. The sequence goes on along the minus strand of JXCR01112701.1, from coordinate 81,342 downwards.
GGCACAACTTGAACTAAAGTTGCATAACGACATACATTCTCACGAGCTCAATCCCAAGCAAGTAAATCTATAATCTACTTCTCCCACTCTTCGTACTCGGATTGATGTATCTGATAAACAATAATGCTAGGAAGAATCAACTATAAAATGATACCTATCGCAAGTTGAGTTACACTCAAGTGTAACCACTCAAGAGAGGCATTTTCGTCTCTTCTCTAAAAAGACCTTGATCCCATTACATGATGTTTTTTCCCCTAAAAATCATAAGATGATTTCTTATGTTGTGGTTCATCCCTTTTGTCTGATCATCTGTCAGTAGGTACACTGATAAACTGATTTTAAGCCCAAATGACTCCATATAGCCTTCTAAAAGTGGCGCAACAGAATCTCATCTCTGACATGTTGGACCTCCCTCAATTGAGGCAACTCGGGAAGTAACATATATATCTTAAAAGTCTGAATTTCTCTTATCTATGATTGTTTTGTCTCTGGTCTTGGTTCCTTGAACTGAAGACCGTCTTAGACAACCACTATTAATTCAATTGGACTCTTTCTCATAAACTCAGTTGGAACTACGTGCATCTTTAACTCGTCAGTTGGAAGCCGGTACTCCTTTGTGTCTTCACCCTCATCAAAATCCACTATGTCATTACCCATTTCTTCAATGGCTTCCTACTTAACGAAATAGATCGTACCTTGTTAGGGCAAACTATTGCATTGTGCCGAACACCATCACACTCCATGCACTTACTGGTTGAGACCGATTTAAAAGCATTGGTTGGCTTCACCAATTCTTCACTTTGAATATGTTTCTCATCATGCGGGGTCAGTTTGGATGTTCCCCTAGGTGTACTCTGCTTATAAGATCCTGCCATGCCTGTAAGATGTGGTGCTCGCACTATGATGTTGTCTCTCTACTTTTGAAACTAAGGTCTGCACATTCGATCTGTAGTAAACATGTAAGTACTGGCGCTACATCTCCTATTTCATCTTAGATTAGGTAGTGATCTTATCTTTTCCCTCACATTGACGTAAGTGCTTCAAATTTTTCCACCAAAATAATACACTCTTCTTTAATTTATAGCGACTAATTTCACCATTATGTATGGTGGTACATCCTCGTACTTACAAAAAACTTCTACATTCTAGAGCCACTCAATGATCTCGTCCGGATCCAACTGGTTATCAAAATATGGCAATTCTATATTTACTTCAAAATCCAGAGTTCTAAAATATTTTATATCAAATCTTTGAAGTAGAGATTCTTCATCTCAGAAATCTCTAATAGGCACTTTATCTCTCAACCTCTAATATCGCATCCCAAATCATTGTGACATGTCTCCTTTCCACTGGGGTTCAGGTGTTCCTTCCACGCACCTCTTCAAATCTCAATACCACGATCGTAGGTGACCTCTGTCACGACTTGACCGGAGGATTGAAATTAACCAAAACAAGTACAAACGATCAGACGCACGATTTAAATTTTCTATAGCTATCATTTTAATAAATGAAATAGCCACTATATAAAAACTAAAGTAGTGCAATTAAAATTATCTCATTTCAGGTTGTTCACTTCTTCTACAAATATTTTCAATCATTAAATATATTAATTAAACCAGAAAAATTAATTTAAAACAACAATGAACTATAGCCAGTGAATACTCATATTCATAAACTATTGTAATACAATTAAAAAGAAAATAACATGCATGCAATTAAGCTTTTAATAAATCAGTATAAAATCTTTGATAGTATATGAATACGATCACCAACGATATTTCATAATATTCAAAGTGTTTTACTATATCAATAACATATTTATATCATTTTAAGTTCGTACAACCGTTACAAAAGCATTGTCTATCATTGTACTATTTAAAGTACTTCAATTTCAATATTTTTTTTTCATTTATGTACACAAATACATAAGCATTGTCCAGCTAGTACCATAAAAAGATGACTTCATCATAACCACACATGCAAGCAATCAAAATAGCAAATCTCATTTTTATCTTTTTTAAAACATTTAGTATAAACTATAATAACCTGAATTATGCAATTGATTGGTCAGGTTGAAAGAAGACAGATCTAGCTTCAAAGGATCCTCAAGAATGACCCTAATAGAGTAGAGAATCTTATGGTGAAAAAAATGCAACTTGAGTAACTTCATTGATTTGCCTGTGATATTAAGATATTTATTGGAGAAAATTCGGGTGTAGTCTTCAACCACTATTAATTGAATCAACACATGTCTCTCATTCATGAGTCTCACTTTTCACTTGTATACTAGCTTAAGATCATCAACACTCTTTCTGATAACATTTATAGGTGGGTGCTCCCTTTGAAATTTTCCAATAAGAGCAAATTTGAATTTTTCTGTCATGGTAGAAATTTCTGAGTCAGAGAAAAAAATTATTGTTTTTCCACATTTTCTACTTCCCTTCTTAACAAAAGGGCAATCATTTGTATCATCACGACAATCCTTATAGCTTAAAAAGAATACCACCACGGACTCCACCTAAGGGTTTCCCGTGAAATGGGCAAAGGAGACCTTCGCCAGTTCAGCCAAAGAAGAAGGAAGAGCCATCAAAGCAAGAGTAGTGTCGGCGATCACCTGCAGCGAGAAGCAGACAATGACACTATGTCAGGAAGCAAGGTGTCAGGTCGGAGAGAAGCACGAGCTAAGACGGTCGAAACGAAGAAGGTCGAAATAAAAGGAAAGAAAAGTCGGGAGCAAAAGCAGGGATTGCAGCGTCGAAACTATGCAAACACCAAACGCACGCCGACGCAGAATCTGCACCGACGATGCTGACGCAAACGTAGACGGAGACGGGAGCAATAGTTGACAAGTCGACGAAACGAGTCGCGAGCCCCTCTTCTTCGAGCGGTAGAATCAAATGCGAAGGAAATCTCCATTGTAAACCCTAGCAGAGCCCGAGCTCTCGACCGCAGCCGACATCATGGAGAAAAAAACATATATATATAAATATTATTTTATTTTTATTTTTTTTTGAAAAAGCCCAAGGGCTGATATATTAAAGATAAAGGTACAGATAGGTTTGTATGGGTGAACCTAAACACCCAACCCACACGGTACAACACACACAAAAAAATGTAAAAGATGAGTACATGTAGAAATAAAAAGAAACTCATAAACCACCCGGGCGCTGAAAAAATGTGGGTCATCTCAATTTAGTCTTGCCTCTTGCTCTAGTTCTTGGTAGTGATTCAGCTAGCAGATTGATAAGGTGTTGACCATTACTCGTAATAACCAAAGTATCATCCATAAGACTCTTGAGCTCTAGTAGATCTTCATTCTTCTTCTTCCTCTTGGAAGTGTAAACCTGTCATTCCTCCTCCGAAGAATCCGCCTGATGGGATAGAGCTGAACCAGAAGGAACAGTAGTACCCACAATAGGTTCTACAATATGAGAAGTGTGAGTTGCCGCTACACCGGCTACTTCTTGAAGAAGTGGAGCTGCGAGGTTCTCCTGATTATCAGTCTGAACACTATCATTTATAACAAATAGTCCATCAAAATTGTTTTGTATGGAGTTTGTAGGTGTCAGCATCACATCACTTGCAGTAACAGTAACAGCAGGGTCATGAGGGGTCCTCAGGTGCAACAGACACCTTCTGTCTGGTAGTATCATACTCAGGTGGAACTAAAATGTCCACAGCAGTGGGGTTAAACCCATCCTTATTCACTTGACCCTTAGATTTCAAATTAGGATGAAATTTGTGGCATTTAGCAAGGATATGACCAAACAACTTATAGTGGGTAGAATATGAGGGTTTGTGTTCCATGACAGTTTGTTGCCAATAGCCATTATGGATTGTGCCAGCCAGACTTCAGTAACATCCGGTAAAGTAATATCCTTTTTCACAAGTAATTTGGCCACCAAGGGTCTCGTTAAGTTGAAAGTGGGCAGATCTAGTTTCAAAGGATCCCCAAAGCTGACCCCAATAGAGTAGAAAACCTGATGGTGAAAAAAATGAGCTTTAGACCAAGTAAACTAAATCATACCGGTACAGTGGGAGTTTCATGATTTGAGTCGAAATTAGGAGATCACTTAAGTAACTTCATTGATTTGCCTTTGATATTAAGATATTTCTTAGAGAAAATTCTGGTGTAGTCTTCAGTCACTATTAGTTGGATCAACACATGTCTCCTATCCATGAGTCTCACTTTCCACTTGTCTACTAGCTTAAGATCATCGACACTCTTTCTGATAACCTCCATAGGAGGGTATCCCTACTGAAATTTTTCAATAAGAGCAAATTTGAATTTTTCCGTCTGGATAGAAATTTCTCTTTCAGAGAAAAAGATTGCATCTTTTCTGCCTTTTCTGCCTTTTCTGCTTCCCTTTTTAATAAAAGGACAATCATCTGTACGCTCACAAAATTCCTTATAACTTGAGAGGAATCTCACTGCGGACTCTACCTGAGGGTTACCCACCACGTGAGCAAAGGAGACTTTGTCCGGCTCAACCAAACAAGGAGGCGCCATCGGAGCAAGGAGAGTTGTAGGAGTTAAGCTGCAGCAAAGTTGCTGCGGCAGGAACAGCAGGAACAGTGAGCTTCACAAGCAAAATGGAAGCGCGAAGCTTCGAGACTCGTCGAGCAGACGAACCCGAGCAAGCGACGCCGAGCAGACTCGTCGAGCAGAGAGAAGACAAACGTCGAGCAGACGCACGCCGAGAGACTCGTTGAGCAGACGCAGACGAACGTCAAGCAGCAAAACGCCAACGAGTCGGGCGCGAACCGACGAAGCAGAAAGGTCAAGCGACAGAATCAATGNTATATATATATATATATATATATATATATATATATATATATATATATACATACATATTATTAAATAACTTAATTTAAAATATATTTAACCTTAACAATCGATTTCCTAAACAATCCCCCACAAATGCGATATTTCCAAAGGTTAACCTTCTACCTTCTCTTCCACTGCACGTGAGGCATGACTCCACTGCTAGGTCCCATCTCCTCCCTTAATCAATCAAGCAAGCAGAGTAGTGCCTTCCTCCTTTGTCGCAAAGAACTTCCTCGAACAACGTTGCCTTATGCTTCCCTCCCAAGTGCGAGCACCAGTGTTATTGCACGTGCACGACTAGGGTTCCTCCTTCGATTTCAAACCATCATCTTATTTTCTCTCGATTGAATGTGGCATTGACAGCAAGGTAAAGTCTTCCTTTGAACACTAGAGTTGGTTATGATTCTTCCTTCTCCTTCCTTCTCGGGGTTCAAAGTCATTGCTACAAAAAGATGGTTTTGTTCCTCCTTATAAAGCTGAAAAGGTCGTTCATCTCCCTCTCTTTCATCTCCCTCGCAATCGCATATTAAAATAATGAGCCAGAAATGCTCGATTACAAGGCGATACAATCTTCCCAACTTAAAAAAATTTTGTCTTTCAGAATCTTCACCAAGCGTCAAGTCACTTTTCATCAAGTAAACAAAACTTAATCTATTCATAAATTGTCATGATGAACAGGGATAATAAAACAAAGGTCTAACATAAGAAAACAAAATTTTCTCCATCAACTGAAGCTGAGTAACATCACACCTAAAGTAAGGTAACATAGCAACACACAAACATAGAAAAAAAACTAGAATGACACTTCTATAATATATAATAACGTAACACTCATTAATCCCTAGTAATATCGACATCAATAGCAGGGTCTTCAGGCTCTCTACTACAACAACAACAACAACAACAACAACAAAGCCTTAATCCCACTACGTGGGGTCGGCCACATGAATCCTTTTTCTCCATTGCGTCCTATTTAGTGTCATATTTTCATTTAGTTCTAATAAATTAAGATCATTTTTAATACAATAAGCCCAAGTCT
>JXCR01112701.1:37305-64193 GCA_002079205.1 Phalaenopsis hybrid cultivar | reverse complement strand
TATATATATATATATATATATATATATATGTATGTATGTATGTATATATATGTATGTATGTATGTATATATATGTATGTATGTATGTATATATATATATGTATGTATGTATATATATATGTATGTATGTATGTATCTCTGTGTGATTGTATGATATTCTTCCACCACTTCCACTGCACACGAGGCTTGTCTTATCTGATAGGGCCCAAGCTCAGCTTCGTCCGCTCGATCTCAAGGCACCATCCCTCCCTTGGTCGAGCACGCAACATAGCCACTTCTTCCTCCATTGTCGCACAGAACTTCCTTTGACGACTTGAGCTTATGTTTCCCTTCCAAGCGCGAGCAACACTGCTATTGCACGCACACGACTAAGTTCCACATTCAATTACAAAGCATCATCTTCCTTTCTCTGGATTGAATCTGGCATCTACAGCAAGCTAAGACTCTACCTCCAAACACTAGAGTTACATACGATTCTCCCTCCTTTCTCTGAGTTTGAATTTGTTGTTATGAAAAGGTGGTTTTGTTCCACCTTATAAGGCTAAAATGCACTTTCATCTTCCTCTCTTTCATCTCCCCCACATGCACTTACTAAAATTAAAAGGAGACAAAAAAAATCAATTACGAGGCATCCCAACCTCTTCTTGGGTCCTTTCCTCATATTCATCGATCCTCTGTAGCTCTCGATGGAGTTGCCCTTGTATCACATCCATGTTGAACATCCGATCAAATTCTGGCAATTGCCTCCTAGGCGGCATGATTCGATTTTAGGAGTGGGTAACTCGAAGGAGATGTGTTGGGGTCATTTAGGGTGGGAAAGAAAAATTGAGTGGAGATAGGATTGGGTATATATGAATACTGAAAATCTAGGATAAGACTATGGTTATATTAGCTTTGATATCAAATTATACCGAAGTTAACGCAAATGACAATAGGTAAAACAATTATTATTACAAAAAAAGCCAAATAGGCGGTTGTGACCAAACACACATTGAAATGAGAAATAACAAAATCACGACGCACGATGGAATGTTGGGGTGGATCTCGATTGGTGATGGTGGTCGTTTGGGGCTTAGAAAGGTTGCANTATATATATATATATATGTACTAACTATTTTGTTACACTCACAATCTCTAGAGTTGGGATGAAATCCCACCGTTGTCGAGTTAAATGTGCGCACCTATAAGCGATAGTCGAACCTAGCTTAGATCGACAACAAATCCGAAGATACCTAGGTTATTCATAAGAAAAACTTGTATGCATATACAGTAATTCTTAAAATTTATTTAGCTTCTAACTTTCCTTAATCAATTTTTTGTAGGGACCTTCCAAAATCTGGAGGAGAGTCAAACTCAGCAGTTAAGCGGTATTATGATCCCAGGTCATGATCCGTCTAAGTAAGAGAAATGGAGGGAGGTTGTTAGAGGCAAGAAGAAAGGGCATGTCCATAAATTGGGGTGTCAATAAATGTCATATAAAGCTCATCCCTTCTCTAGTGCATTCGGGGCATCCACATCTACGACCATAGAGAAGGTGATTTGTAGGTAGGTTGCCCCATTCACCATAGACATTTAAGCATGAATTGTTGCCTAGCTCACCCAAATGAGGTCAAAGATGAGATTAAAGATCAAGCTAGGGATGAAATAAGAGTTAGATGCATTCTAGCATTAGATAGAGATGAGAAGCAAGTTGATAAAAGTGGATGAGTTTGAGAAAGATGATGAGAAAGAGACCGAGGAGGGTTAATTTGGGGTAGGAAATGATAGTTCTATCAATTTTACATTATAATATTCTGACACAAATAATTTGCATCAATTTTAGCATCGTAATAGCGTCAGATTTGTTTAGTCTTCATTTGCATTTGAAAACATCAGAAAATAAAGAGTATCATCAGATTACCGTAAACTTTATTGTAAATAATATAAATGAATGATAAAATATTATTGTCATTTTAGCATCAGACTTCTTGACACAAAATAGACTCAAATCTGAAACAAACCTATACCACAGGAAAAAATGAGAAGACCAAGTGCATTTTCAAAACATGCACGCAACATATAATCCACATCACAAAACACATTATACTCTGCCATATCAAAGATCAAAGTTTAAAAAATAACATTAAAAAAAATATCATTAATGTAATCTTATCAACCTCTTATAGTGTTCCAGATTGAGGATTGGTCCACCAATATGGAGCGCAGCTTCTTTGGCACCCTCTTGCACCTGGTTCGCGTTCTTTTTGAACAATACATCTCTTTTCATTCTAAATGGGTTATTACATTGAAGAAAACTTTGGTGGCAGTTGAAACAACTATTTTATTTACCACATTTTAGAGTAAATTTTGTCAAAATATCCATGCAGCAAGGACAAGCCAATTCCCGATAGTACTCTGACCAAAGGAAAATATGTTGAGATTTTCATACCTATTTTATACTATTTTTGATGATATTGCACTTTAAAGAAATGTATTTTTGATGTTTTGTTGCAGGAATTATGAATTAAGGTCATCAGAGCAAAAAGATGCATAAAGAAGTAAATTTGGAGCAAAAAGGACTAAAATGTGAAGAATTGAACTAGGGCGCCGACGGCGCCATCGACCTCGCCGACGGTGAGATTTTCCGGAGACTCCAGAATTAATTCATTGAGAAGGTCTGCCGACGGCGCCCTTGAGGCCGCCGATGGCAAGCTCGACGGTTATGTCTAACCAGGCTTTGGATGAGGACAAATTTTGAAGGGATGCTTAGACAACTCTTGGCAAAACTCATCCACAACTTTAAAGGAAGATTTTGGCTGAAAATTGGAGAGGTCCTGGATGTTAGAAAGGTTTTGAAGGGAGGAGAGACTCAAAATTGAAGTGTGAAACAAGTGTAAAGAGTCTAAATTGTGAGGAATTCTTCTAGAGATTGTAAAAGTGGAGGGAAAGTGAGAGATTTCTTCCTCTTTGTCGCTTCAAAGAGGAATTCTGTGTGATATAAAGAAAGGAAGAGATTCAGAGGAACTTCAAGGAGTTTTCTTGGGGAGAAATTATAGATAAATTTATTAATTGTTGTANATATATATATATATATATATATATTACATATTATTAAATAACTTAATTTAAAATATATTTAACCTTAACAATTGATTTCCTGAACAATCCCCCACAAATGCGATATTTCCAAAGGTTAACCTTCTACCTTCTCTTCCATTGCACGTGAGGCATGTCTCCACTGCTAGGGCCCAAGCTCAGCTTCATCCGCTAAAACTTAAGGCCCCATCTCCTCCCTTAATCAATCAAGCAAGCAGAGTAGTGCCTTCCTCTTTTGTCGCAAAGAACTTCCTCGAACAACGTTGCCTTATGCTTCCCTCCCAACTGCGAGCACCAGTGTTATTGCACGTGCACGACTAGGGTTCCTCCTTCAATTTCAAACCATCATCTTATTTTCTCTCGATTGAATGGGGCATTGACAGCAAGGTAAACTCTTCCTTTAAACACTAGAGTTGGTTATGATTCTTCCTTCTCCTTCCTTCTCGGGGTTCAAAGTCATTGCTACAAAAAGATGGTTTTGTTCCTCCTTATAAAGCTGAAAAGGTCGTTCATCTCCCTCTCTTTCATCTCCCTCGCAATCGCATATTAAAATAACGAGCCAGAAATGCTCGATTACAAGGCGATACAATCTTCCCAACTTAAAAAAATTGTCTTTCAGAATCTTCACCAAGCGTCAAGTCACTTTTCATTAAGTAAACAAAACTTAAACTATTCATAAATTGTCATGATGAACAGGGATAATAAAACAAAGGTCTAATATAAGAAAACAAAATTTTCTCCATCAACTGAAGCTGAGTAACATCACATCTAAAGTAAGGTAACATAGCAACACACAAACATAGAAAAAAAACTAGAACAACACTTCTATAACATATAATAACATAACACTCATTAATCCCTAGTAATATCAACATCAATAGCAAGGTCTTCAGGCTCTCTACTAGTAAGGGAATAAACTCAAGGTCGAACTGGCTGTCTTAATTGACCATTGGTGGGCTAAAGTTGTAAACTCTATCCGTTTCTGATCTCCTAAAGTCTTCAATGAAGGAGCTCCATCTAATTATAGATCTTTAGTGCTCTTCTGGCCAAGTTGTCGACCCCAATTACTGGGGTAAAGGCTTGTTGTTAAGGTTGTTGTGCTCTTCGGGCCAAGTGATGAACAATATATTGTTATATGACTAGGCTGACGACTTCAATAGCAAGTGTTGGAGCACATCAACTATTCACGCTTATGTCGTATTCCGCATTTGGCACAAATCACCACATACTCTAAGTCGTATCTCTACTAAATCCACTTGAATTGAACTTGGACTTCTTCCCATCGGAGCCCTTTGATTAATCCACATATTCTCCTTCATCAATACTCTTCCTCTCATTTGTCTCCTTATGCTTTTGAATAAGTTGATAATCGATCTTTACTATTCTAGCTCGTTCTACTACTAGTATTCATCGATCCTCAAAAGCACCAACTGTCTGATCGAATCCTTTAGGGTCCGTTTGGGGCCGCTTTTTTGCGGCTTCGCGGTCCCAAATCGCGTAAAAATAACGTTTGCCTCGCAGCGTCGCGGTACATCAAAGTGAAAGCGGGAAAAAAGCCGGAAGTTATATCCATCCCGCGGCAGAGCTTTTAGCTCGCGAAAAGGATCCTTAAAAAAACTAGCCATTACAGCGTTGTCCGTAAAGAAATTTATCCTTAGTAACCAGAAGTACCAAAATTAAAAAATTGCAGTTATCTAATTTTTTTTTACAGAACCAAACCAAAAAATAATCTAAAAATTAGCATTTGGTACATGTTGACATGTGAAATAATGAAGCTGTGCGTTTGGTTCTGATTCCTTTTTCCAAATTAATAAATTTAATTTATTAATAACATATTACATTAATTGCAAAAAAAACTCAAAATTTTCTAATTGATTTTTTTATTAAAATAAATTTAAAATCATTAAATTTATTTTGAGATTAATGTCATAAAAATATTAATTGAGTACTTATATTTTGGATTCTCCTATGAAAGCTTGGTCAAAATATGTTGATGTAAATTATTTAAAATTTAAAAATTATAAAAAATATTTTAATTAAATTAAAATCAATATATTTTTATGGGACATTTACATTCATACCGCATAATTCTTATGTATTTGCATTTATAACACCAAAACTTACATATTTACATGCATAATATTCTGTAAAAAATACTATTGTTAACTTGAACTACACATTTCCATGCATAGATTCATGATGCCAAAATAATATAAATTAGTGCTCAAATGAGTACATATTGAGTCTCATATTTTCATTTAATTATAATAAATTAATATCATTTTTTATACAATATGCCCCAAGTCTTATTAGGTGTACCTCTGCTTTTCTTATCATAAGTTGAATTTAAAACATCTACTCTCCTAATTTGATCATCAGATGGTCAACATTTAATGTGACCGAACCATCTAAGACGACCCTCTAATTTTGTCCATCACTGGAGCTACACCAACCCTATCACAAATATTTTCATTTTGCATTTTGTCTCCAAGTGTAAAGCCACTCATCCACCTAATCATTCTCATCTCAGCAACTCTTAACTTGATTTATGCTTCTCTTGTAAAGGCCAACGTTCAACGCCAGAGACTATTGCAGGTCTCACCATCATCTTATAAAATTTTTCTTTTAGTCTAAACGGTAGTTTTCTATCACACGATAGACTCGTAGCATTCCTCCACTTCAACTAACTTGAATTCTAAAATTTACACAAATATAAACATAAATTTTAGTTGTTAGATATCTAAATATAAAGGAATTATATGGTATGTTTGTAAATTTCACTTTTATTTTATTCAAATTTGCTCATCATTTCACACTTTTGAAATGGGCCGAGGATATAGGCTCAATCTTCATTAAGGAAAAGTTAATAAAGCATTAGATTCTACCTGCAGAGCCCACTCCCAGCAGCTGGATACTATTTGTAAGCACTCCATGGGTATGCATGTAATGAAATTGCACTTAATGTTACAAAAATACCTTTTTTTTTTCTTAAATAAGATCTAAGGCACCTAGGTCTAAATAAATTTTTGGAACTTTGATTTGTGTGTGACTGGCATGCCAAGAATTAGAGCGTAATAAAGAAGAGAGAGATGAGCAAACTATAATGATTAGTAAGACGTTGGTCTATTGGTTTTTTCTCATAAAATAATTTACTTTACTTATATTGGAGTATGTGCACTATATGATATTATATTTCTAGCCCTATTTTAATGGAGGATGTTTATGACATTTTAGATATTTTATATGTGCGAGCTTATTGCTCGACTACCCTATGACTTGATCTGTTGGGCTAGCATGCCTTTCACTCAGTTAATCTATCCTTGGCTCGAATGGCTATATGTTTACATCAGATTGGATAAGTGGGCCTCTCGATCTCTGGTTGTTGGGCTCTTATTTGTTGTATTAATATCCTTCTAGACCCTTGGATCTACTCGGGATCCATGTTAGCTCATCCTTGATGTACAAAATTTTTTAATTAAAAAAAGAAGAATTTACATACAACCTAAATTCATTATATTATTATGATAAGACTCGAATCTCCCAGCCAATAAATCAAGATAGGCAAGATAAAAACACATTCAAATCATTGACAAGTACTAAAAAAAATTATAAAAATAAAAATTGTACATTCATACCTTATAATTCCTATATATTTATATATCTACACCGTAGGCATCCTCCATTTGGAGGGAAAAGTCCTCAGTTCGAAGGGAAAAGCAGTCGAGGACAGCCAATTCGGTGGATGAAGACTACAATTGCCTCAAGAATCTTGCATATCATTTTTGAGTGTGTGTGTGTGTGTGTGTGTGTGTGTGTGTAGATAAAATTAGTATTTCGAGTGAAAATGAGTCCAACATTAACTTTGACTAGTTTATATATCAAGCACAAAAAAAATTTGTTCATGTTCGGCTCGTTTACTTAATAAATGAATCGAGCATCGGTTTCTTAACGAATCGAACACAAACTGTTCAAGAACAAGGAGCCTTTTTGACAGCTCTATATGCAAGTTTATTGCCCGGCTATCTTACGATTCGATCAGTTGGGCTAACATGGCTTTGGCTCGGTAAGACCAATCAGTCAACTTGAGTCGACACAACATGTCAACTGGATTCAATTAACTTCAGGTCGGCTGAACTGACTCGAATGGCTAGGCTTTGTCGATTGGTTAGTCTAGTCTAACTATAGACCTTCGATCCTTAGAGAAGGACTTCCTGACAGAATGAAACTAGGCTATCAAGTAGAGAATGGATCACCCTAACTCGATAAACAGCTCATTCTTAGACGATGGGGGTCCTTCAGGACGATGATGCTCGATTGTATGGCTAATTATTGATCCCTGCGGAAGACCTCGAGGGCGTCCATGAGACTTCTGGTGATGATGAAAAATTGAATTTTCTTTAGGTTGGACCTGCTGAGATGTAGGTCGATACCCTCACTTGGCTTCCCCATGGCTCAAGTGTTCATTTGTCTGTTCAAGTTCGATCAGCCCGATGGTGGATCGTTTCTCTCGTTCTTCTCCTAGCTCGATAGGCCTTCATCCTTGTCTCAAATTGTCGCATTCAATCAAATAAACGAGGTTCCTTGGTCTCCTATCAGAGAGCCCTTCTTTATTGTATTTTCATCTTTTTGGATGTTTGTATCTCCTCGAGATTCAAGCTAGCACATTCTTGTGATGCATAATTGCTCATAAATAATATTATAAATTACAACTATCCCAAATGAATCGTCTTCTAAATGCACAATTNTATGCATGTTTGCTCATAAATAATTTTATAAGTTACAACTATCCCAAATGAATTGTCTTCTAAATGCACAATCTTCACTGAAAGAAAGTTTATATGCTGCTTGATGGAGACGACTCAACAGTATTGCCTAACAAACAAACTTCGGGGAGGCCATGCGTCAGATCCATCCAGCAAGCCTGTGCCCGTCTACCCCACCAAAACTAGCACCAAAGCTACAACTAACTACATAATTATTCCAAGCGAAACATATTTTTAAAAACTAGGAGGACTAATTCTTACATATTTACATATCTAAAATTCAAATTTAAATTATTATATTTATAACATTTAAATCCTTCATAACACATAACAATATTCCAATCAGAAAGCATTGGAATATTGATTTATTACTTAAAATTACTTAAAATTTTGATGGGTAAAATGAAATCTCAGAACAAAAAAATTGCATTAAGGCCAGCCTAATCATGTTAATAATCAGTGTATTAATCTTTGGAATATTAAAAGGTCAGTTTTTGGCTCTTACCAAAATAGCAGGAGAGCTCAGTCAGAACCAAAATATTCTCCACAATAATTGATGGATCGTCTTTAGGCCCCTCAAACCATCCAGAGATTAGACGTTCCATTGGAGCACTTGATGTGTCATATAAAGGACAAATCTTGCACAGAAATCCCAAATATATAAATCAGAAATTTTTTTTTGCATAGTAGTTGGAAGAAAGAGTTACTAGCTAATAATGGAAAAGAGAGGGAGTAAAAAGAATAAGTAGCTGAAGAAGAATTCTGAATGCAAAAGAGAGGAAGAAGAGGGGGTGGATGCATGAAGCCAAAATTTATGCATGGTACGTGGATAATATGATTTTGTTAATCCGAATGGCATGCTCAAGTATTTGTTGAATTCGAATTTGTTTGACGAAAATTAGTTGAACCTGCCTCGGATGCTTGGGAGACTGGCAGAGCTGGGGTGGAAAGGGGCGATATCGAACCGAGTCTTTGTATTGTATTCTCTTGAGTGAATTGTTATGAATTAATGAGTGTTGTGATATGTTTGTTTGTTCTCAAGGAACATGACATTAATTTGGGTTTATTCTTGTTTTTTTTTCTTTAGTATGGGTAGTTATTTTGTTTCTTCAAAAAGAAAGAATAGTTGGTATTTTTATGATAACACGAGAAGAAGCACTTAATCATAGCAAAAAAATAGTTCTCATTTAAGAGAAGAAGCGCTTAGGGTCTCTTTGGGGAAATAGTTCCTTAAAAAGGTGGTTGTCAAGTTGTGGTGAATAAAACTTCTTCTTAAAAAACTACAGTGAGAATCATAAATATGTATTTTTTTTTTCCAAAAAATCAGATAGCAAATTTCTTATAGCCACCATACTTTAACAGGATGGGTTGAAAAAAAAAACAGTTTCCCACAACAAAAATTTTTAGAAAGCGACATGAAAACAATTCCCCAAAAGAAGCTGTGGTAGTAGTCTAAAACGCTTAGCAGGCAGAAAGCTATCCCAAACATTCCCTTAATCATAGCAAAGCAAATCCTATAACATAAAGGAGAAAAGAGTAGTTGGATATGAAAATGTATTTTGTCCATATCTTCGATTTTATATGAGTTATGATATTTATTTTATGTTTTAAGCTTAGTCAATTATCTAATGTTTATATAACCATGGATGTAAGCTTAATTTAAATAAAACCATATAAATTTGGTGTCCCCTTTTACAATGCTTGATCGTTTTTACAGTTACTTTGTGAGTCATTATACTTTCACCAAGATTGAGGGTGAGCTCTTTCCTAGTAGCCAATATGATTGTATTGAAGCAAGCTCCCCTAAAATTAGTGATCAAGATGAGTACCATAAGAACAAGATAGCGTGTAATGCAAAAGAAAATTGTTATTTAGATGTTATGTCAAATACCCCCAAGATGGTTATGACTTTATCCAATGCCTGACCGAATACAAATATCAGATATTGTAGACCAAGCACTATTATTTCTGAGTGTTGTTTGGGGTAATTGTCTTTTCTAACTAAAAATCTTTCTAGATTTCAAGTAATTGTTTTGAGTTACTTGACATGAATCACTGCCTTAGATGACAATGGAGATCTTGTTTTGAGAAACTTGTAACTTCAAAGTGATTCAAACACGTGCTCCAACAAATAAACTAAAGCTTAAATGGTTTGAAAATATTGTGCCGCTTACTATAAAATTTTCACTCGAATCACTATTGATCTGAGAAATGTACAAATCTCTATTGGACAACCAGTGAATGATTTAAAATTATATAATTGATATTTCAAAATTCAAATTCAATTAATCAAAATACACATGTTCTCAAATGGGTTGCATTGTCTATAAGATAGAGTTGTATGTCTCACTTAGTCCAATTCTTCTTGCATGAACTAGTGTTGATGAGACCGATACTTTAAAAAATATTGAAAAGACAAAATTTTAAATAAATTACAATGGCAAATATTTCAAATGTAAACCCAGATGATGACCGCATTAACAGAGAAGCTCAACATGAGAGGACACTATTTTCAAAAAACTCATAAATTAAAAAAAAAATCATTTTCAGAGTTAAATTTCTATAAAATACTAAAAATCTAAAAAAATATATGAAATTCAAAACATGCAGGTAATATTTTATAATCTAAAGCATAAAAAAATATCCATTTACCCACCGCAATAGTTAGTTAGGAGTGACAAATTTATAATTAGCTTTAACTCACAAAGAATCAAAGTCATAATAAGTGTACTAGTATATTCACTTTCAAGGTAAACTATGCCAAAAAGAATTTTGCTCGAGTGTTTTGTCCTAGTGATTTGACCCAACGACTCTATAAAAAGTAGTGGTTAGGACTAAAGCTCTTTAAATGGATGTTTTGCTCTAACATCTCTACTATATCATAATTGTGAATGTAGCACTTAGATTCTCCAATGATTTTATCTATTTGAGTTGTAAATTATAATAAACATTTGATATAGCAAAAAATTATTTATCTAATAATATTGAATGAGATTCATCCCCTTAGATAAATATCTATCTCAGGTCTACAAAAATCACATTAGATGGCACATCGCATGATTGTTGATAAGGATCATTTAATCAGGTTGGGTCAATTATTTCATCCTATTAAGTAAACTGACGACCATGATAACCCAAAATGCCTAAATCATGGGATTTTATTAGTGTCATTATCATTCCCCTCACTATCTATAAATTTTACAAGGATGATTTTTTACAATCTGCAATATAATCGTTGCTATTATAAATTAACCATTCAACCCCTAATAACTAACCTTAATCAAATGTGCTCACTTGCTAGCGGGAGAAGCATGAAATGTAGGGGCTTGCACATATGAGAAAACATCAAACATCATATCTTAAAGTCCTGCAAAAGGGAGGGCAAAATATCTGGATAATGTTTTATCCGTAAAGCTGACTAGGCTTTTGAAAATTTGAAACCTAATAAAAACTCTCTCCTCATCATGAGTGGTTGGGGCATGAATTTTTAGAGCCCACATTTCTCAATACAAAGTATGAGGTTGTAGCATTATACAAAAAATATTATATTAATGTCATCATTATACTCGCTTAGTTTTTATTTTATAAATAATATCTAGGAGAACACTAATAAAAATTAACTTCAAGACAATTAAGATGTTTCAAAATGTTATAATTTTTTTCTCTAATGGAAGCAAGCAATACACATAGGACTAGGCTATGAAATTGGCTCGAAGATCATAAATCGCTCGAAAATCGGATCGAATTTTAGATCGGATCGATTCATTTGAGCCGACCAACAAGCCAAATTGAAGGATCGATTTTATTTTGATCTGATTTTTGACCAGTCCTCGGTTCAGATCGGGATCGAAATAAAATTTTATGTATTTACATATTTAATNCGAATTTTAGATCGGATCGATTCATTTGAGCCGACCAACAAGCCAAATTGAAGGATCGATTTTATTTTGATCCGATTTTGACCAGTCCTTGGTTCAGATCAGGATCGAAATAAAATTTATGTATTTACATATTTAACACCAAAAAATTTAGTTTTACATGCAAAACGCATTGTCAGCTTGGTTGGTGCGGGATTTTTTGCATGAGCGAAGAGGTAGGGATTTGAATCTCAAAACAAATTGCATTCTTTGCTGGTGGGCTAGTTGGGCGAGCCAAAGCGGGACTGAGACGAACCAATCTGGCTCAAGAGCCAAAACGACATTCGAGCCAGCTTGTGTACAATTAGAGCTGACTCGAAAACTGGATCGATCCACACCAAATCATATTAAAATTTAGTAGGATCGATCCACGATTCAATTTCAGTTCGGTTAAAAAAATTTTGATCCGATTGCAAGCTGGCCCAGGATTGGCTCGAAATCGGATCGTTCACACCCCTACGTACGACATTAGTATTGAAGGCCTTAGTCTTTGATTTAGTTATGAACTCTTTGTAACAAGAAAACTTCATTTCCAATAATAATTCTATGCAAAGGAACAACTACAAACTTTTAGTTTGAACAAATGGCATTTGTAGGATAAGAAAGCTTGTAAAGTATAATGATGACTAAAAGTTTAAATAAGATGTATCTTACTGAAGTATTCAATAAAATTTAACCATACTATCTTTTTGATTGGGTGTCCTTATTAACTTCCTCTAGGACTTATTAGGGCTACAGATTTACTTCAACTTGCTTTAGACTTTCAAAATAGGCTTCTCATAAAGAGAGTGCAATGCAAATGAGAAGAAAGATAGCTGGGATGAAATTGTTGAAATTCTAAAAAACACTGACAAAATGAAGTCTACATATCCATTACATCCATGATCAGGGGTGTCCTAAATTCATTAATAAGCTAGGCTAGCTCGAATAATGAGAGAAATGTACCTAATATTTAAAAGCTTCAAATTGTTCTTTACTTATTATATTATATATTTCATTCCTTCTTAAGTTATCAAATTCATTTTTTTCTTTCTTTAATATAGACAAAGAAAAGTAGACCTTTAGATTGTGAGAACTAAAAATTGAAATACTTTCCTCATATCTTATGATAATTAAAAAAGTGTAGTGTTTCAAAAAAGAAAAAACTAACTAGTTAAAATAACATGGCCAAAAGGGTTGAGTACCTTAAACATAAGTCTAAAAAGTGTACNAAGTTATCAAATTCATTTTTTTCTTTCTTTAATATAGACAAAGAAAAGTAGACCTTTAGATTGTGAGAACTATAAATTGAAATACTTTCCTCATGTCTTATGATAATTAAAAATGTGTAATGTTTCAAAAAAGAAAAAAAACTAGTTAAAATAACATGGCCAAAAGGGTAGAGTACCTTAAACATAAGTCTAAGAAGTGTATGGTAACACTTAAGCTACTTACCATTGGTGCAAACACTTTTATGAGAAATTACAAAAAGAAAATCCTAAAATCTAAAATAATTTTACAGAGAGTTGAATTGGAAATAATCTAAGAACCAAAAGTGTTAAGCTAGATCGGAACTTTAGAAGTGAATTATGAGTAATTTTGAAAATTTTAAGTAGACTTTCTACATGAAGTGTGACAACAAAGAGTTACCGTGTGACAACATGAACTCTCACCCACAAGATATTGTCTTTTTTATCATAATGGCCTCACGATTTTACCCTATTGTTATAATTTTTCCCGAGAATACCCATCCTGAAGTGTTCTAGGACAATCACACCTAACATTGGAGTTTTTAATGAAATTCCACCATTTCACCAAAAAAAAGTCTAGATGTTTAAAGTTTAACTTCAATCTACTCAAGGGGTATCCTATACANGTAACACTTAAGCTACTTACCTTCGGTGCAAACACTTTTATGAGAAATTACAAAAAGAAAATCCTAAAATCTGAAATAATGTTACAGAGAGTTGAATTGGAGACAATCTAAGAACCAAAAGTGTTAAGCTAGATCGGAACTTTAGAAGTGAATTATGAGTAATTTTGGAAATTTTAAGTAGACTTCCTACATGACGCGTGACAACAAAGAGTTACCCTGTGACAACATGAACTCTCACCCATCAAGATATTGTCTTTTTTATCATAATGGCCTCACGATTTTACCCTATTGTTATAATTTTTTTCCTGAGGATACCCATCCTGAAGTGTTCTAGGACAATCACACCAAACGTTGGAGTTTTTAATGAAATTCCACAATTTCACCAAAAAAAAGTCTCGATGTTTAAAGTTTAACTTCAATCTACATAAGGGGTATCCTATACTGCACCAAATGTGGGCATTTTTTTGTTCCTTACTACTTAATTGTATTTCTAAGTGACTTTGAGGTCCCATCTATTGAAAATTAATGGTTTATATTAAAAGACCATAAAGGAGCCTACCACATATTATATAAACGGGGCTATCATAAAATATACATTGGAAGCTACAATAGTCTTCAATGGGCGTTGACCATGAATGTTAGGAGATGAACTTCCCAATATAAACACTTATGTTTCTCACCAGTAAAACATCTCAGGAATAACTCTTCGAGCTTATAATAGGTTTTGGGTGTATAAGGATCATGAGAAAAAATTACGAGTGTTTCAAATATATACTTTTTTTTTCTAGATTTGTCTAGTAGAAACAACCTCATATGTACAACTAATTAATATTTATATGTTAATTTTTTTTATATTTTTAACTTCATAATATTTGAATAATTAGTGATCAACATAGTTTAAGTTGGTTACAAGGTGACTATTAATTTACTTTTCTTTTTTAATATTGTTTACACTTACTTATATGTTATAAACAATTAAAATTCAATTATTTTACAACGAACATATGACAGATTTCACCAACCAACTAATAGTGTCATAGCAATTCACTGCATAAGAAATGACATCTTGTTTACCTCTATTATTTTGTTTAAAAAATGCAATTGAAAGGGCTTAAAATAATTAGTAATCAGCTGAGTTAAACCCTACTTTAATTAAAATTTAACACGTTGTAGAATCATATATTTTTGTGAACTCGTCACAGAGATAAGGGTACCTAGAAAGAAAGAGAGCTTATGGGAAAAAAAAAAAATCATTAGAGAAAAAAGCTCCATGATGTTATAGCTAAGAAAATGGTACAAAAATGAAGAATCTCAAAGTATCAAGTTCGAGTGCTCATCCTACCTAAAATAAAAGTTTATAGTTGGACTCAGTATTGTAGATTGCATGACTCGAATCCTAACCCTAACTCCCTATTTATAGACTTAGGTTGATACTTAATTACGTGACACAATTGGCTACATAGGACATTAAACTATGTATCTATGTATGTATCTATGTATGCATGTATGNCATAAAATATACATTGGAAGCTACAATAGTCTTCAATGGTCGTTGACCATGAATGTTAGGAGATGAACTTCCGAACATAAACACTTATGTTTCTCACTAGTAAAACATCCCAGGAATAACTCTTCGAGCTTATAATAGCTTTTGGGTGTATAAGGATCATGAGAAAAATTACGAGTGTTTCAAATATATACTTTTTCTTCTAGATTTGTCTAGTAATAGAAATAACCTCATATGTACAACTAATTAATATTTATATGTTCATTTTTTTTATATTTTTAACTTCCTAATATTTGAATAATTAGTGATCAACATCGTTTATGTTGGTTAGAAGGTGACTATTAATTTAATTTTCTTTTTTAATATTGTTTACGCGAACTTATATGTTATAAACAATTAAAATTCAATTATTTTGCAACGAACATATGACAAATTTCACCAACCAACTAATAGTGCATAGCAATTCACTCCATAGAAAATGACATCTTGTTTTCCTCTATTATTGTGTTACAAAAATGCAAGTGAAAGGGCTTAAGATAATTAGTAATCAGCTGAGTTAAACCTTACTTTAATTAAAATTTAACACGTTGTTGAATCATGGATTTTTTTGTGAACTCATCACCAAGATAAGGGTACCAAGAAAGAAAAAAAGCTGATGGGAAAAAAAAAGATCATTAGAGAAAAAAGCTCCATGATGTTATTGCTAAGAAAATGATACAAAAAGTGTATAGTTGGGTGTGCTTAAATGCGTAGCACATTTGTTGAATACAAAATGAAGAATCTCACAGTGTCAGGTTCGAGTGCTCATCCTACCAAAAATAAAAGTTTATAGTTGGATTCAGTATTGTAGATTGCATGACTATAGTCCTAACCCTAACTCCCTATTTATGGACTTAGGTTGATACTTATTAAGTGACACAATTGGCTACATAGTATATTAAAAGAGCCTCCCGACCAACCTCATGTGCCTAAGAATTTAATTCATCATATAGGCGAGATCGAACCCATGACNAACAAACAAATGTCCGGGAAGCCATGCGTCAGATCCATCCAGCAAGCCTGTGCCCGTCTACCCCACCAAAACCAGCACAAAAGCTAAAACTAACCATATAATTATTCCAAGCCAAACATATTTTTAAAAACTAGGAGGACTAATTCTTACATATTTACATATCTAAAATTCAAATTTAAATTATTATATTTATAACATTTAAATCCTTCATAACACATAACAATATTCCAATCAGAAAGCATTGGAATATTGATTTATTACTTAAAATTACTTGAAATTTTGATGGATAAAATGAAATCTCAGAACAAAAAAATTGCATGAAGGCCAGCCTAATCATGTTAATAATCACTGTATTAATGNTATGCATGTTTGCTCATAAATAATTTTATAAGTTACAACTATCCCAAATGAATTGTCTTCTAAATGCACAATTTTCACTGAAAGAAAGTTTATCTGCTGCTTGATGGAGACTACTCAACAGTACTGCCTAACAAACAAACTTCGGGGAGGCCATGCGTCAGATCCATCCAGCAAGCCTGTGCCCGTCTACCCCACCAAAACTAGCACCAAAGCTACAACTAACTATATAATTATTCCAAGCCAAACATATTTTTAAAAACTAGGACGACTAATTCTTACATATTTACATATCTGAAATTCAAATTTAAATTATTATATTTATAACATTTAAATCCTTCATAACACATAACAATATTCCAATCAGAAAGCATTGGAATATTGATTTATTACTTAAAATTACTTGAAATTTTGATGGATAAAATGAAATCTCAGAACAATAAAATTGCATTAAGGCCAGCCTAATCATGTTAATAATCACTGTATTAATCATTGGAATATTAAAAGGTCTGTTTTTGGCTCTTACCAAAATAGCAGGAGAGCTCAGTCAGAACCAAAATATTCTCCACAATAATTGATGGATTGTCTTTAGGCCCCTCAAACCATCCAGAGATTAGACGTTCCATTGGCGCACTTGATGTGTCATATAAAGGACAAATCTTGCACAGAAATCCCAAATATATAAATCAGAATTTTTTTTTGCATGGTGGTTGGAAGAAAGAGTTACTAGCTAATAATGGAAAAGAGAGGGAGTAAAAATAATAAGTAGCTGAAGAAGAATTCTGAATGCAAAAGAGAGGAAGAAGAGGGGGCGGATGCATGAAGCCATAATTTATGCATGATATGTGGATAATATGATTTTGTTAATTTNAAATAATAAGTAGCTGAAGAAGAATTCTGAATGCAAAAGAGAGGAAGAAGAGGGGGCGGATGCATGAAGCCAAAATTTATGCATGATATGTGGATAATATGATTTTGTTAATCCAAATGGCATGCTCAAGTATTTGTTGAATTCAAATTTGTTTGACGGAAATTAGTTGAACCTGCCTCGGAGGCTTGGGAGACTAGCAGAGCTGGGGTGGAAAGGGGCTATATCGAATCGAGTCTTTGTATTGTATTCTCTTGAGTGAGTTGTTATGAAAATGTATTTTGTCCATATCTTCAATTTTATATGAGTTATGATATTTATTTTATGTTTTAAGCTTAGTCAATTATCTAATATTTATATAACTATGGATGTAAGCTTACTTTAAATAAAACCATATAAATTTGGTGTCCCCTTTTACAATGCTTGATCATTTTTACAGTTTGTAAGTCATTATACTTTCACCAAGATTGAGGGTGAGCTCTTTCCTAGTAACCAATATGATTGTATGGAAGCAAGCTCCCCTAAAATCAGTGATCAAGATGAGTACCATAAGAACAAGATAGGGTGTAATGCAAAAGAGAAATGTTATTTAGACTTTATGTCAAATACCCCCAAGATGGTTATGACTTTATCCAATGCCTAATCGAATACAAATATCAGATATTGTAGACCGAGCACCATTATTTCTGAGTTGTTTGGGGTAATTGTCTTTTCTAACANGGCATGCTCAAGTATTTGTTGAATTCAAATTTGTTTGACGGAAATTAGTTGAACCTGCCTCGGAGGCTTGGGGGACTAGCAGAGCTGGGGTGGAAAGGGGTGATATCGAATCGAGTCTTTGTATTGTATTCTCTTGAGTGAATTGTTATGAATTAATGAGTGTTGTGATATGTCTGTTTGTTCTCAAGGAAGATGTCATTAAATTGGGTTTATTCTTGTTTTTTTTTTCTTTAGTATGGGTAGTTATTTTGTTTCTTCAAAAAGAAAGAATAGTTAGTATTTTTATGATAATACGAGAAGAAGCACTTACACATAGCAAAAAAATAGTTCTCATTTGCTAGAAGAAGCGCTTAGGGACTCTTTGGGGAAATAGTTTCTTAAAAAGGTGATTGTCAAGTTGTGGTGAATAAAACTTCTTTAAAAAATGCAGTGAGAATCATAAATATGTATTTTTTCTTTCCAAAAAATCAGATAGCAAATTTTTTATAGCCACTACACTTTAAAAGGATGGGTTGAAAAAAAAATAGCTTCCCACCACAAAAATTTTTAGGAAGCGACATGAAAACAATTCCCCAAAAGAAGTTGTGGTAGTAGTCTAAAACGCTTAGCAGGCAGAAAGCTATCCCGAACAGACCCTTAATCATAGCAAAGCAAAAACTAGTTCTCATTTAAAATCCTATAACAGAAAGAAGAAAAGAGTAGCAGGATATGAAAATGTATTTTGTCCATATCTTCAATTTTATATGAGCTATGATATTTATTTTATGTTTTAAGCTTAGTCAATTATCTAATATTTATATAACTATGGATGTAAGCTTACTTTAAATAAAACCATATAAATTTGGTGTCCCCTTTTACAATGCTTGATCGTTTTTACAGTTACTTTGTAAGTCATTATACTTTCACCAAGATTGAGGGTGAGCTCTTTCCTAGTAACCAATATGATTGTATGGAAGCAAGCTCCCCTAAAATCAGTGATCAAGATGAGTACCATAAGAACAAGATAGCGTGTAATGCAAAAGAGAAATGTTATTTAGATGTTATGTCAAATACCCCCAAGATGGTTATGGTTATGACTTTATACAATGTCTGACCGAATGTTGAGGAAGGTGGGGAGTCGGTCCACTTCCTATCACGGCAGATTCTTTGATAAATTGATTCTAATTTATCCGCTCTTAATTCTTTTCTTTATGTATTTTATTCCCTGTCATAGCTTGATGATTCTCAATTTTTATTTAAAGCAGTTGTCTTCTATTGACATGAAGAATTAAGGAAAACTTAATTAATTAAGTTTTACCATATTAATTTCCCGCCCCTCCTGTTATAGAGAAAAATGCAATGAATTTGATAGCTTGTCTTAATGGGTTTTATATGGGTCATTAAAGCATGATTCTATGGAATCACGAAATTAAGGGTTACCAAAATAAGCTAGATACTGTGAAGCTTTAAAAGGGGCTCCGATTACAGGGATGTGTATTATTCTCCAAAACAGTTTTCTCTTCTTGGATTATACTTTGTCGTGAGACTGAAATAAAGGAATAACAATGAAGTTTTTCTTCAAAAGTTGTTTTTTTTCTTCTTAGTGTGACTCTCAGTTTAGAGAGAGAGAGAAGGTGAAGAGAGAGAGAATTCTTTCTTGTAAGTCGACGTGGTCAACGGTGTAATCCTCAAAGCTAATAAAATCCTCTGCAGCTTCGTGGACGTAGGCAATTTGTCGAACCACGTAAATCTTGTGACTTTTTCTTGAAAGGTGGCAGGGTGCCAAAGGCGGAAAAACTAAAACTGGTACACACCGATGTGTGGGGGTCTTTCCCAGTGACATCTCTTGGAGGCTCTCTCTATTCGTTACATTCATAGATGACCACAACAGAAAGGTATGGGTTTACTTTCTGAAGCATAAATCTGATGTATTTTCTGTGTTCAAAACTTGGAAGGTCATGGTTGAAACGGAGACGGATCTAAAACTGAAATGTTTAAGATCTGACAATGGTGGTGAGTACATTGATGGTGGATTCAAGGAGTACTATGCAGCTCAAGGTATCAAAATTGAGAAGATCATTCTGGGGACACCACAACAAAATAGAGTTGTAGAACGCATGAACAGGACCATCAATGAGCGTGCTAGAAGCATGAGATTGCACGCAAGACTACCACCAACCTTCTGGGCAGATGCGGTCAGCACTGCAGTTTACCTAATCAATAGAGGGTCATCTGTCTCATTAGACTGTAAATTACCTGAGGAGGTCTGGCGCGACAAAAAAGTCAAATTTTCTCATCTTAAAACTTTTGGTTGTCTTTCTTATGTGTTAATCAATCTTGATATATGTAACAAGCTTGATGCTAAGTCAAAGAAATGTTATTTCATTGGTTATGGCGACGAAACATTTGGTTATCGTTTCTGGGATGATCATGATCGGAAGATTATCAAAAACAGAAATGTGATTTTCAATGAGAAGATGATGTACAAGGACAAAGCCAATACAAATTCTGGAGTAGCTCCTCATGAGTCAGAGTTCGTGGAGTTCGACGATTTACCAGAGGACACAGAGCAGGACGGACATAAGAATGAGGAGGAGAATGGGTCTGGGGCACCCATTCGTATTATTCCGCAGGCAGGTCCAGAGTCATTTACTACTCCAGCCACCGTTCGTAGGTCAGTCAGGAGCAGGCGTTCACCACAGCGTTACTCACCAAATTTAAACTACATATTGCTGACAGACAGTGGGGAACCACAGAGCTATGAAGAAACCTTAACAGATGAAAATTCTAGCAAGTGGGAGCTGGCCATGAAGGAGGAGATGGATTCCCTATTAAGAAACCAGACATGGGAGCTGACAGAACTTCCCCAGGGAAGAAGGCATTGCACAACAAGTGGGTGTACCAGGTAAAGACTAAGTCTGATGGCAGTAAAAGGCACAAGGCCAGACTTGTTGCAAAAGGCTTTCAACAAAAGCAAGACATTGATTACTCTGAGATATTTTCTCATGTGGTAAAACTTACAACCATCAGGATGGTCCTGGCTATGGTTGCTACTGAAGATCTATTTCTGGAGCAATTAGATGTGAAGACAGCTTTTCTTCATGGAGACCTTGAAGAAGACATCTATATGCACCAGCCTGAAAGGTTCGTGGTACAAGGAAAAGAAGATTCAGTTTGTAGATTGAAGAAAAACTTATATGGTCTGAAGCAAGCTCCCAGACAATGGTACAAGAAGTTTGATAATTTCATGCAAAATGCTGGATACAGCAGATGCCAGACAGATCATTGTTGCTATGTCAGGTACTTTGACCATTCCTATATCATCTTGTTGTTGTATGTTGATGATATGCTTATTGCAGGCACCAGCATTTATGAGATCAATAATTTGAAGAAGCAGATGTCAGAGCACTTTGCAATGAAGGACTTGGGAGCGGCAAAACAAATCATTGGCATGAGGATTGTTAGAGATCGAGTCAAAGACACTTTGAGACTTTCACAAGCTAAATATGTGAAAAAGGTGCTTAGTAGGTTCAATATGAACAAGGCCAAGCCAGTTGGCACGCCTTTAGGCAGTCACTTCAGACTCAGCAAAAATTAATCACCCAAGTCAGAGGAACAAGATTACATGAGTAAGGTTCCTTACGCTTTAGCTATTGGTTCACTTATGTATGTTATGGTCTGTACCAGACCGGATATTGCCCATGCAGTGGGAGTTGTGAGCAGATACATGAGTAATCCAGGGAAAGAACATTAGGAAGCTGTGAAGTGGATTTTGAGATATCTAGAAGGCTCTTCAGAAATCTGTTTGTGTTTTTCAGGAAAGAGCCTAGAGGTACAGGGTTATGTTGATGCAAATTTAGCTGGAGACATTGACAGTAGGAAAAGTACTACATGTTATGTCTATACTCTTGGCGAACTGCAGTGTCATGGGGCTCTAATCTACAGAAGACAGTTTCTTTGTCCACTACAGAGGCTGAGTATGTTGCAGTGTCAGAGGCTGCTAAGGAGATGATATGGCTGCAGATTTTCTTGACGGAATTGTGTAAGGAGGTTCAGAAAGGCACTCTCTATAGTGATAGCCAGAGTGTCATATTCCTAGCCAGAAATCTAGCATTTCAATCCAGAACCAAGCACATTCAGATCAGGTATCACTTTATTCGATCATTGTTAGATGACAGACAGTTACTACTTGAGAAAATTTGTGGAAGCAAGAATCTTGCTGATATGTTGACCAAGGGCGTCACACTTGAGAAACTGAAGTTGTGTTCGACTTCTGTTGGTCTTCTAGCTTGAAGATTTTGAGTTGCAGAGGTGGANTATATATATATATATATATATATATATATATATATATATATATTTGTGTGTGTGTGTGTGTGAAAAATATAACACATTATGTATTCTTATAAGACACTGAACTAACTTCACGGGTAATTATGCCCGAGCTAATGACCTGATGAGTTGTTGTATTTAGGCTGTTAAAATTATGCTAGTTGAATGCATTCAATAACACCTAGGTGGATTGTTGAGTTGACTAATCAATTCACTCAGTTCCCCAAATTGACATTTATGAAAACCTAACAAAAATTCAAAGATTGATCCAACTTGTTTGAGCATTAGTGTGGACCGAGTTACCAATAGCAGTTTCTGAACATACTTTCCCTACAATAAAGCCTATATGAACAATTCAGATGCTATGACCATTCAAGTAGAATAAAAGGGTATGAGGTTTTGAAAAAATCAAATAGATAAACCATTTGCATAAATACTAAACAAACATAATGCGTATTCAGGCATTAAAGAACGCGTATATTAAACAAATTATAACATTAGTTATACAGATGAAAAGTAGAATTAGATCTAATTTGAAAACTCGCCTTTGAAAACTGCTCAAGAGAGACAGCCTCTGGAATTATCCCCGTTCTTAATCTAATCATAACAAAGCCACTGTTTCCCCTCCACAACTTCCAACTGAATCTACTACTTTTTTCCCATTTTCTCAATAGATGATCCCATTACTAAGATCTGGGAATCAAAATTCAGAGCAGTGAAAAGAGAATTAGGTTCCCTACCAGGGCCAGCTGACCAACTACAGATTACACGTCAACAAAACTGCAAGAAGCGGCAAATCCTTCGTAAAACTATTAAGAACAGTTCTCCAGATAGGTCACCCCCGTTTAATTAGAGATGGCCTTTTCTTTGAAGGAATTAAGCCTGCAAGAACAGCATTTTACAAAGTAAAAAAACCTGTAGACCTATCTTATACAGCTTCTCCTTTTATTGTATGTCTGGGATCCTTCCAATTAGAAGTTAGATCACCATTATTCAAAACACCTGCAACGTCATCAACAATTAAGCTATGTTTTGAAATCTTCTCCAAACCCGTCAAACATCCCCTACATTCATTCGCTTTTACGGTAAAGCTGTTCAGCAGCGGTAGACATGACCTCTGTATAACTCTCCTAAACCTCAAACTATAACAATCCAGAGCATTGAAAGAATCAAAATCAACAAACTCTATTTTCAAACTAACATTAAAAAAAAAGCGAAAACATGGAATGCAGCATACTAAACTATGTATACAAAGCCCTAATGTAAGAAATCACCGATTCTAAACGNAAGATCCGGGCATCAAAATTCAGAGCAGTGAAAAGAGAATTAGCTTCCCTTCCAGGGCCAGCTGACTAACTCCAGATTACACGTCAACAAAACTGCAAGGAGCAGCAAATCCTTAGTAAAACTATTAAGAACAGTTCTCCAAATAGGTCTCCCCCGTTTAATTAGAGATGGCCTTTTCTTTGAAGGAATTAAGCCTGCAAGACATTTTACAAAGTAAAAAACCTGTAGACCTATCTTATACAGCTTCTCCTTTTATTGTATGTCTGGGATCCTTCCAATTAGAAGTTAGATCACCATTATTCAAAACACCTGCAACGTCATCAACAATTAAGCTATGTTTTGAAATCTTCTCCAAACCCGTCAAACATCCCCTACATTCATTCACTTTTAGGGAAAAGCTATTCAGCAGCGGTAGACATGACCTCTGTATAACTCTCATAAACCTCAAACTATAACAATCCAGAGCATTGAAAGAATCAAAATCAACAAACTCTATTTTCAAACTAACATTAAAAAAAAAGCAAAAACATGGAATGCAGCATACTAAACTATGTATGCAAAGCCCTAATGTAAGAAATCACCGATTCTAAACTAACCAGATAAACCCTAATCCATATAACATATGCAAAATCCAAAACCAAAGGTAACGGGATCTATCTATCAACATATAACCAACTACAATATCGATCACCATTCGACAAATGAACCATATTATGCTGTCGCGATCAAGCTCGCCGGAGAAGCTTTTTTGCTCATAGAATCAACTGGAACAAGCGAAGAACAACGGCTGCAGAGCAGCTCGATTNCTAAAATATCGATCACCATTCGACAAATGAACCATATTATGCTGTCGCGATCAAGCTCGCCGGAGAAGCTTTGTTGCTCATAGAATCAACTAGAACAAGCGAAGAACAACGGCTGCAGAGCAGCTCGAGCGCCTAATTTGAGCAATAAGCTGGTGCGCGGCAAACGAGGCCGTGGATCCCTAGCCCTACTTTATCTATTGGAGTTCGAGCTCCCGCCATAAATTTTAAGGTTTAATATAAAATAAACATTTTATTAAAATATTTTAAATATATAATAGAGAATTTTACATCCTTACCACGCAAATTTTATATATTTACATATTTATATTTTTAACATATTGATATCATAAATTTATACAATTTTAATTTTCAAAATTGGATATTACTAATAATATTTTGGATGTGATGTTAAATATTTATGTGTTATGCACTTAAATATAAATGTTTTGATATTATATATGTTAATAAAGCATATAAAATATAGAATTTTTAAATATATAGTCTAATTTATTTTTTGTTGTTAAAAAAAGTGTTTCGCACGGTTAAAATTTATATGTTTTTAAAAATAAAAAAATATAAGAAATGTTAAGTTGGGTATTTTTTTCTTTTTTTAAAGAAAAAATTATAATTTTTATGAAACAGTTGAACTCATATATACTTCAGTATCAAGCTTTCTCTCATAAGACATACAAAGAGTTATTTGCTCTACCAAACAAGATGCATTACCTATGGGTTGGTGAGTGTCAGGTGGCGGGCGACCGGTATGTGAATAGCTGTTTTCTGTGTTTAAAAACATGCAAAACATATTTTTTCTATTTTGAGTATTTTAAAAACACAAATATTTATTAAAAAAATTAAAAAAAGAAAAAAAATAAAAAAAAATGATAAATGAATATTAATTTTTTTTATTTTATATTTTTTATTCTAAAAAAAATAAAAATAAATTGATCTCAAAGATCTACTTTGTAGAAGACAGCAAATTAGCCTTAATTAGTGCGCATATTTCTAAAATGAAGGCAAGGGTCCCACAAATAAGTACTATTAAGCTTATTATGATAACCAATTGTAATTTTCCTTTTTTTTTTTTTTGAAAAATGACGTTGGAAATTAAATTTTGAGGCATTTATATTCATACTGCACAATTTTTATATATTAACATATCTAATAACTAGATTTTAATATTTACATTTAAATTTTGACATCACCTAAAATATATCCCTTAAAATTAAATTTTTGCGACTAAAATATATACGTCTAAATGTATATATTTTGATGCAATAACGACAAACTAATTGCTATCAATAAATCTTGCATCATCTTTCAGTCATTTCTCAAATTTTCACTTTAACATCAAAGTTTATATAAAAGCACATTTACATATTATATTCAGTCACAAGTTTAAAAAATTCAAATTTCAAATCATAAAGAGAAAACCACAAATTCAAAATTCAAATTCTCATTTCAAATAGCAAATGAGAAAGCCAAAAATCGCAAAGAGAAAATCATTTCATTGAAAAAAAAATTAGGTGATAAAGTAGGAGGACTGAGAGCAAAATAAATAGAGAGAAAGAGTCGGAGATCGGAGGGAAGAGTGAGAGTAGAGAAGAAACCAGTTGGCACGAGGAAAAAATATTACATAAGTGCTACGCACTTAGAGTAAAGTGCATAGCCAATGAAATCACGCCACAATACCTCGCGCGATAGAGAAAAAAACGGCGCAATAACACGGGAAATATTCTCTCCATCGTTATTCATGTGTTATTATGTGTTATTCATGTGTTATTGTGTCATGAGAATATTCCTAGTGTTATAATAACACAATAACACATCAATAACACATGTATAACACATAATAACAAATGAATAACACGGGGGAGAATATTCCCCCCGTGTTACTGCGCCGTTTTTTTCTCTGTCGGGAATATTCCCCGTGTTATTCAGGCGTTATTGTGTTTATTCATGTGTTATTGTGTCATGAGAATATTATTTATGTTATAATAACACAATAATACATCAATAACACTTGAATAACATGCAATAACACATAAATAACACACAATAACACATTAATAACATGGGGGAGAATATTCCTCGTGTTACTACGCCGTTTTTTTTTTCTTGTCGCACGGGGTGTCGTGACGTGATTTCATTCGTTACGTATGTTACTCTACGTACGTAATACTGTTGTATTATTTTTATGGCAAGAGAGATTGGAGGGAAGATGGAGAGAAAAAAATGCAACCCGTTGCCACCAAGAGAGGCGTGA
Organism: Phalaenopsis hybrid cultivar; assembly: GCA_002079205.1. NCBI lineage: Eukaryota > Viridiplantae > Streptophyta > Magnoliopsida > Asparagales > Orchidaceae > Phalaenopsis > Phalaenopsis hybrid cultivar. Next base: position 37,450 of record JXCR01112701.1, on the reverse strand, counting down.
TTAGGGCAGAAGAAATGCAAGAGAGAGAGCATCGATGATAGGGGGAGCGAGAGGTTAGTAGAGTAATAGGTTCGCGAAGAAAGGCGGGTTGCGGCTGGGTTTAAAATAAGGGCCCGTTTGAGGCAGCTTATAAGTGCGGGTGGCG
>JXCR01112701.1:8977-36975 GCA_002079205.1 Phalaenopsis hybrid cultivar | reverse complement strand
TCGTCGAAGCCAAATCTTCTACTCTCGCTCCCGTCAAAGCAGGATCTTCTCGTCTCGCTCCCGTCAAAGCCGGTTCTTCTCCGTTCGAAGCCGAATCTTCTCTGTCCGAAGCCAGTTCTTGCGGATCTTCTCGCTCCCGTCAAAGCCAGTTCTTGCGGATTTTCTTCAATAAACCAAAAGGTTGTCACAAAACTTATTTACAATCTAAGTTTTTTTTTCTTTTTTTAAATTCAGGGGTTATATATGTGAAAGTTTCAATTTTAAAATTTTCAATGAGCATTTACCCTAATAACTGAAAATCTCAACGATGTTTTTCCAATGCAGTGTTATTTTGTCAAATTTGAACTCTAGATCCATCTTACATGCTTCATGTAATTCCAATGCAGTGTTAATTTAGCTTGTGTTTGCTTGAAGTCGCACTAATCATCATATTAGTTACATTAGAAGACTGGATCCTTGCTTGCATCAATGAGAGGGAAGGACAAATAATGGAAAGAAAGCTCATAAATGGGAAAATGTTGAATATACCTCACTTTCTCTTTAATCCCTCATTACAACCCTTGTTCCTTAGCTATAGAAGGGAGCACCCTAATTACCATGAAATGAAATGTAAATGGAAGGAAATGAAATGAAAACTGAACAAATGACATTAATTATAAAGCAAAATATAATCATTTCATTTAATTCATGACCGTTTTGCATCAATTATACATAGAAGTATCAACTTCTATTGTTTCTTTGTTTGCTTAAATACTTCAAGAAATCCTCGTAGGTACCTAATTCAAAGAAATTTATGGATGTTATATCATGTATCCTAATTGCTTTCTAATTATTCTCTCCAAAAGTAGAAGGAATAGAGAAGGTTTAAATAAGCAAATAAAATAAGATAGTTCATGCTTTTTCATACCGGAGCAAGACATTTTTCATATTTACACTTCCCAAAGTAGATATTTACATTGTTCTTTTGTTTTGTGATTTTTTTGTCATGAAAAGAAACATTTTATGTCTGTCCATTAATCTGACAGAACTCAATGAGTAAAGCTAGAGAGGCTGGAACATCAGTCATGTGGGATAGATAAGTTACTATAATCTTTTGTGATTTATGTGTAAGGGAGGTTGAGGTGGGAAATAGACCCACTACATTTTTTAACAAAGAAGGGTGGCGAAATATTTTAGTTAAATTCAAAGAAATGACTGGAAGAGATTACGATCACATGAAAATGAATAACAAATGAGACCAGTTAAAGAAGGATTGGAAACTATGGAAAGAACTAAAACAGGGATCAACATGAATGGGCTGGGATCCAGTTAAGCGCACAATAGATGCACTAGAAGAATGGTGGGCTGAAAAACTACAGGTACATAATTTAATCTTTTTTTATTTTATGTTTAATCTAATTTCGCATTGACCTGACACTACTTTATTAATGCACATTTGTTATCTATAACAGGCAGTGCCGTCAGCAAAAAAATTTAAATTCGTTGGCATTGATCCAGTAATGGAGGAAAAACTAGATGGAATGTTCACTGGGGTTGTTGCTACAGGAACTCACGCGTTTACCCCAAATGATATAGGGTTGAGCAGCTCAGTCCAAGAGATGAATACCATGCAGATAGGTGATTCAGGAGACCGCCCTAACCATGTTCACACATATGTTCAATCCACAAGTGTGCCCAAGTGTCCCAGGGTAGAAAAGCAGAACAAAGGGGTTGCTTTCATTAAAGACACCATTGATGCACTTGTTGAAACATGTAAAGCTCGGTCTTCTTCTTCGCGGAACAGCTCAATTGATGAGCGTCTTCAGGTCTTGAATACATATTCTGATGTTAAGGCAGACGATGATGACTACATTCAATACGTGAAGGTGTTACGAGATCCAACCATCAGACAGTTTTTTATGAAGTTGGAACCGAAATACCGTGTGAAATACTTGCGATCTTTTATGGACGTCTGAATATTTGAGTTATTAATGGACTTTATTTTCTATGCTTCTATGTTATGTTTATGTTATGCACATTTTTTTAATCTCCGTTGTTGATGTTTTGGACAGTTGACATTTCTATGTGATTGTTCTTTATGTGTGGACAATTTTATTATATATTGTTTTTATTTTGCCCAAAGTTCATGTGTTTTATTTATCTTTCATAGCATACTTTTGTTCTTATTACTAAAGTTAATTCATTTAATTTTTAATAATTTTGTAGTATGGATGAAGAAGATATCCACCACATACGCACAGTCGCGTTTACCCTGACCTTATTGTATTATTACTATCTCAAATACGTTGACCGAAACCCATGTATGACTTCAACTCAAGTAGGAGACAGATGGGTTGGTGAGTTATTACGGGGCCATCCAGCACGGTTCTTTAATATGTTCCGTATGACACAAGAAATATTTCATGATCTCCTAAATGAACTCCGGATCAATAAGCAAATGATGTGTCGATGTGGGTTACCGTCATTGCTTTTCACATCACGTCAAACACATAGTTATGGACGACAATTCTACAGGTGCCCACGGTGGGGACAAGGACCGGACGACTGCAAATTCTTCAGGTGGGCCGACAGTGGAACTATTTCTACGTGCTCCCAATTGGACACAACTGCTAGGAGTTCAATAGTGCCACAACAGGAGAACGCCACATGTGGCTCGAGTTCTTCCGTTTCTAGAATATCGCAGTCGGACAAGTTTGCTCAGGGTTTAGGAGTGTCAGATGCAGGTGGCATGCGTCGTGATATACTGCTACATTATAAAGTCAACATTATCATATTTCTACTTATCATTTTAACATGTTATTTTTTCTTCTTTATGGGCTCTTATTATAATTTGTAGTAGTATGTACATATGCATTTGACTTTTGTATGTGTAACATATTCGTTTGATGTGATCATATATATTTTAGTTATATAAATATAAATCAACTTTTTGATATTTTCTTGTCTGAACAATTATCTTTAATTTTGTTTAGAAAAGAACAGATTCTGCTGCACATATTATATAATGAAAAAAAATTCCAAATAAGCTGTTTAGAAAACGCACTAACCAAACAACTAAACTGCTTATTCAGAACAGGGGCAAAATGATCAATTTTTCACAATCAGCTGTTTTCCATAAGCGCCAACCAAACAGCCAGACAGCTAATCCGGATCAGCTGCTCATCAGCAGATTATCAGGATAAGCTGCTTATTAGTAGAAGCTGGATAAGCTGCAGCTGCCCCAAACAGACCCTAAATGCCGACGTACAATATTTTAATATATACTTCTAAATTCAGCTCAATATATAATTTCAAATATACTTAAAATAATTATCAAATTTGTATTAAAAACACTAGTTGTAAGTCCAGAGGAAAACGCCGACGTACAAAATTCAGCTCAAGTAACCTCTGCTGCGGATCGTTGTTTCGATCTCAGATAGAGGGAAAAAATTTGGAAGATACACAGAGCGCCGCCCGGAGGGGAAAGCGGGGAAGATACACGGAAACCCTAGATTTTTGTTGAATCGTTTCTTATTCTTTTCTGTAGGGTTTGACTTCTTGGCCTCCGATTTCGTGACCCTCGATTCATTCCCTAATTAGATGGAGATCCTAAGTAAGCTCAAGAATTTTGACGCATATCCTAAGATCAAAGATGATTTCTATGATAGGACCCGATCCGGAGGTCTTATAACGGTCATCTCCTCCGTTATCATACTTCTCCTTTTCGTATCCGAAATTAGTGAGTTTATTCGCTGCAACTTCTTGAATTAGTTTATTTTTAAACAAATATTTGGCTGTTTGCTGTTTGCTGTTTTTCCGACAACTTATGGGGCATATTTCCTGGGAATTCTACTGTTATGTCTTTTATTTTTTAATTTATATTGTTGATTTGATGTTTCGTTTGTGATTGGGACCGTTGTGTTTGGTCTCTTCTTTTCAGAGATGTTCAATATCTTCAGGTAATTTTGGAATGGAAACTATTGTTAGGCGAGTGGATTGATTGAACATTTGTTTTTACGAAGATATCTCAGTTATTGATGCAAATAGTTATATTGAAGGGGAAAAGAAAAGATAACACTTAGGATTTCCTGATTTTCAGCTATATTTTGCTATCAAACTTAGCTATATTTTATGTAATAGTATGACTGGCATTTATGTATTGTTCTAGTTAAATTAGCTTATGATTTTTCAGTTCACGGCAGTATGAATTTCAACACGATCGAAAACTTAAATTAGCTTGTGATTTTTCAGTTCATGGCAGTTGACATGAAGATTGAAACATGAACTTTCAAGGGGTTGTCTGTTTTTTTTTTTGTTCTCTTTATCAATGTTGTCTTACTTGAAGTAAAAGGTGATTTTTTTGATAGTATGTCTAAATAAAATCATTAGGAAAGATTGATTTTAAGGCAAATAGTGATAACTAAATTTTGAAGGTCCAAAGGAAGGGAAGAAACAATCTCATGTTTATTGTGGGCAATTCTAAATAATATTGATTTCCTTAAGTAGGTTGACATTAAACCAAATTGGTTGATTTGATGGATAGTGCTGCTATGCCCATAACATTGCCTTCTAGATAACAATATTATCTAAATTACATCGAGTCAAGTGGAACTTAAATTTTAATTTGTTTTAAAATACCCAATTCAACCTTTTCAATCATATTTAAATTTAAGTATCCCAACAAGTAGTCTTAGAAGGTTTCGGAGCATTGCTATCTATCTATTGTATAATCAAGTTTGTCAAATATGATTTGTGTTTCTTGCCATAAGGTGGCTTATGAAAAAAATTAGGCAATAAATTGAGCGGAATTTACATGAACGACACCAAAACTATTCTATTTACATATCTAAAACCTTTACTATTTATTAAACTCACCACGCCATTAATTTTTGTAACACGCCTTAACTTCTATTGTTATTCTTGAAACCTTAGTGACGAAGAAGAAATATGAATGATGGGACAAGATTTTACTAGGGAGGGAATTGATGAGATCGATTGAAGGTTAAGGATATCAGCAGGGTGGTATGGAGTGATGAGATATTGCTGGGGAAGAAATTCAGTAGGCCGACAACATGTGAAGAAGCTTTTTGATGAAAAAGAATGCGAGGGTGGGGAAGATGGTATTTTTACTTATATTTGATTCTTTTAGTTTTATATGAGTAAATGGTATGTTTTGGGTGCTAATTATATAAACATGCTAGTTTTAAGTGTTATTTATGTAAATTCCCCTCAAGTGAAAGTTGAAAGGTTGTTTTGCTAATTTGTTATTTTCTTGTATGGGTGAGTACTTAGATGAGGGTTCTGGGTCTTTTGTTGTCTACAAACAATAGAAGTATTTTGTAGGGATTCTATGAGGTTGATTTTGATTACGAATTCAATTAATACATGGCAATCAGAAAGCATTATATGAATTTGGATCTTGTTTAATACTTCATTGTTTTTCCTGTTGGAGTGCTATATGGTATTTGATCCATTTAGAGTACACAGTCCTGAGATATTTCACATTTTGGTGAGAAATCTAATGATTCCTGCAATTATGGAAGCTGAAATTAATCTTGTTCATGATTTAGTTTGATCTTTGATATTCCTATGGTAGAACGGCTATGATATATGTAAAGTGTAGCTTTGAAAGGGGTTTTAGCCGCATTCTTTGCAATGCTTTCGGAGTTTGAAAACATTTTAGCTACAGCAATACCTTTTTTTTTTAATGAACTTCCTGTGCAGGATTATATTTTTATTCAGCAACCGAGACAAAGCTGATAGTTGATACATCAAGAGGAGAAAGGCTTCGTGTCAATGTTAGCATCTTGCTATGTTCTTTTTTGTTTTTATTTTTTTGTGTGATTTGTTGTTCAATTTAGTAATTTTTTTAATGTTCTTAGTTTAGATTTATCTCCAAAGCAAGTTATTTAATGCATCCTACTGTTCGGCTTCAGTGTTTCTACTTGGCATCTTGTTTATTTGGCAATGATCATAAAGTTTCCTCCCTTGCAATTGGTTAATCAAGACTAATGTTATTTTTCTACAAGCTTTTTGTTTTTTGATTTCCAAGACACTATCCTGATTACCCTTTAACGACATATATTTACAGGCTATTGAGGCTTCCGTTGTCTTTGATTGAGGACCAATTTGAATTTTGTATAGCTTTTCGATTAAATTCATAATAACTTTCTAATAAATAGTAACATATGCTCTTTGCAGTTTGATATCACGTTTCCACATCTTGCTTGCTCAATTGTCAGTGTTGATTCTGTGGATGTTAGTGGGGAGCAACATTATGATATAGTATGTCTTTTGTGATTTATTTTATGAATGGATTTATGAAAATATTTTAGGTGTTTCTAGGCGAAATCAATGCTTATATTTCTTTCTTCCTTTCAGACTCACGATATAGTGAAAACAAGAATTGATCACACTGGTAAGGTGATTGGATCAAGACAGGATGGTGTAGGCGCGCCAAAGGTACTTTAATGAAGTTCTGTTGTTACATACGCCTTTTTTTTGTCTTGTTGACGTGTTATAAAATTAATTGGGACTCAAAATGTTTTTCCCACATCAAGTAGCCTCACTTATCCCCCATGTACAACTTGCACTCCCTTCCCACTCTAGGTCTTTTTTCTTTCTTGTAAATCTAACATGTTAAGCATATTTTGAATGAGTAGCAAGTTTGTCCATTATGTATAGTTTTTTTCCAGTTTAGGCTAATAAATGCGCAAAGTCTAAATAAAAACATCTTATTCTAATAACAGTTGATATTTTTCATAAATAACTTAAGATTGTATATAGAAAAGAAGTTGTTGGAAAGCTTGGTTTATTAATACCTTAATTGATATTCATACTATATTAAGGGAAAATATTACTTGTTGTAATTTTAAATAAAAGAATTGATTCCATTAACTTTCCTGAATGTTTTGTTTGTTGTTTGCTCCATGTCGAGTTCCAATTTTAGTCAGTGGGGACACTTCATGGCTCTTCCCCTTCCTTGTTTGTGCATGGGTCCATGGCACGTGTATTTTCTTATTTAGCACATGAATCCATGGCTCCTTGTCCTTTTTGTTTGCCAATCTTCTTGGTCCTTCAATAACCTCAACACTCATTCACAAATTTTATTTTATAAATATGTTGTTCCAAGTCTGTTTCGAATATTTCTGAATGAATGGTTGCGAAGTCCTTTGGTAAATATATCTGTGAGTCGGTCTTCTACTGGAACATTCAAAGTTTAAATTAACCCACTAATGACAAATTTGAATGAAGATTTTTATAATCAAAATTGACATCTATTGAAGTAATGAATTTTTTGTCGACTATACAATCACATTTAGACATTTTTTGAGTGGTTGACTATTCTAAAAGGTACAATTGAATGCCTTAGCATTAAGCAAGGTTTAGAAAACCAAACCGGGCCGGCCGGTTCAATCGCGAACATGTGTCTTGTCTAGTTTGATTCACATAATGAATTGTTTTTGTCATCAAACTACCTGGAACCGGTTCCCTTATTTGAAAATTGTGATTTTATATTTTTTTTCCTCGTAACTCTAAAATTACGACTGTGGGGGCTACGTGAATAGAGAGAAGATGGTTACAGGGACAAAGAAAGAGTGAAAGGAGTGGGGGTAATGGGAGTAGAGAAAGAGAGGGGGGGGGGGGGCCAACTTTATGGGAATAATATTGGCTAGTCTCATGGAAGAGAGCTTCATGATTTTATAATAAAATAATATCTCATGGTTGCATTTTATCTGTTTATTTTTTTATATTTGTATTATTATAGTGTTATTTTATTAATAGGTCTTATTCAATTAAAATTTATATTTATTGCATTATCCGGTTCAACTCTAATTGAACCAATAAAAACCTTGAATCTCTCTTTTTTCGGTTTGATANTTTTATCTGTTTATTTTTTTATATTTGTATTATTATAGTGTTATTTTATTAATAGGTCTTATTCAATTAAAAATTATATTTATTGCATTATCCGGTTCAACTCTAATTGAACCAATAAAAACCTTGAATCTCTTTTTTTTCGGTTTGATGTCTGGTCTGGTTTTCACGACACTGGAATCAAATTTATTTAATTGTTATTTGTGGATATTAACATATCACACGTAGCACAACATTTTTGGAGGAAATTGTTAGAAGATATATTAGAAAATAATTTATTCTTGTTAGAAGTTATGAGGATTTGATTTATTTCATTTCCTATTTTAGATTTATTTTATTGATTGGATTTATTCCCTTTCCTATTTTAGTTTTTTTTTTAATTTTATATTACTTTCTTTATCTCCAAATAATTAATATAAACTGATTAATTAAAAATATTTGGTGTTATAACTTTTCTTTTATGTTATTTATTTTTTGTTGTCTTTTCTAATTTTAAAATTCATATTAAGTTTATTATATCTCCTTTCATATCAATAAAATTATTCCACATTATTCTGAATTTTAACATAGTATCAGAGCTTTGAAACAAACCCTAGAGTCTCTTGCCGTCGAAAATTTCATATTCTCTGCATTCTATAATCTTTGTCGTGTTGCAAACCCTTCCTTTGTCTCTTTAAAATTTTTCCGCCGAAACTTCCTCTCCCCGCAGGCTCGGCCGACGGAATTTCCTTCTGCAGCCTTTCCCATCACCGAAACTCCTTCTTGCATCCTTTTTCGCCAACGACTCCTTGCAGGAACTAGTCGTCAGTACTCCCCCTTGGTATTTCTCTTTGTTGTACAACCTCATCTCGTTCTCAAAGGTGGTCACAGTGAAGTGAGAGGTAAACTAGTTCAGGTGCGCGGTGTTGGTGAGTATGGGTTGAGCAATGACGCAGCCAAATGGGAAACCTTGCCTTATTTATTTGATGGAGATGGTGGCATTTGGAAGGATAGTTCATTGACGTTCACAACCTTCAATCTCACAAGCCTCATACGCAACTGCTTTATGGTTTGTGTTTGATGAGACCTCCATTCTTCTGTGGTAAATGGATGCAAGGAGACGCTATGCACCCATATCTCTGCTGCAGTGTTGTTACTCTCGAAAAAGAGTTCAGCAGGTCCAGTGACGTCAACAGAACGACCTCCTTTGAACATGGACCAACAACATACTTAGCCTCAATTGCTCCTACAGGAATAAGCTTCCCACCAGTCTTGAAGACAACCACAACATCAACAGATCCCTCCATAGACTGAAACTAAGCATAGAAAGTGTAGAGGTTCTCTTTATGAAGAAGAAACTTCTGTGAATCACTCTGGCAGCGTGTTCTTCTACTGTGAGTGAAAGCAAGGTAATTGTTTCCATTATTGAAAGTCCTTTCTGCCATATTGCCATAGTTGAAGGTGGACCATGCTTGAATCCCTCTCTGAAAGTCTGGGCTGAGAATGATGTCGCTCCATATTGAAGCTTGAGAGGCTAAGGCAAACACTCGATGCTTGTAGAATAGTCATAGGGTACATATTCAATTATATAATCTGATAGAACGAGAGACAAGAAAACAAACGTAAACTTCTCCAACAAGAAGTTCTCCATTGAAGATACGAAACTCTCCTTGCAGGTACTTATCGCAGGAAATCCTCTCAGCTGGCACAAAACTTTCCCTGAAATCTGCAATCGACAGTCATTGCTGACCCTCCTCCGAAGATTTTCCCTATGCAGGCCCTTCTCTAGACCCTTTGTTGCGGCATGTCTTCCACCAGAATTCTCCTGCAACAAACCCTCTTGCGGAGCTTTCTCTTGTACATTTCAAGAAGCATTTTTTTTGCATTAAACCTTCCTCTAAATTTTTTTCCTGCATCAAGCCCTCTAGAATCTTTCTCGCAGCAAACCCTCAGCCGAAGCTTTTTCTGAAGCAGACTGTCGTCTGGAGTTTTTTTCTGTATCATACCCTTCTCCAGAGCTTTTACTATAGCAAGGCTTACCTCCAGAGTTTTTCCAGTAGCAGACCCTTCTCCGGAGCCTTTTCCTGCAGTAAGACCTACCTCTGAAGATTTTCTTTTTTTTTTTCTACGGGCCATACCCTACAGTTTTTTCTGTTGGTTTTCTACTTTCCTGCGAACTCCCTCGTTGCATTAGCTGTAGGAACCTTCCGTCTATCTACAAACACTGCAGGAACTGTAGGGACAATCACAGTCAACTAGAAATTAGTTTTTTTCTCTAGTTTGTCTACTTTCCTGCAAACTCCTCTGCAGTATTATCTGTAGGAACTTTCTGTCTATCTACGGATACTGTAGAAGCTATAGTCAAACACAACCACATTCAACTAATTGTTAATTTTTCCTGTAGTTTGTCTATTTCCCCGCAAACTCCCCTGCAACATTACATATTTCCACCTACACACTGACAATGCAAGAACTACAGTCAAAGACAACCGCAACATGAGATGAAATCATCAAATTCTACTTCACAGGTCATCCTTCACCCATTCTTTGATGTTTTCAAATCCAAGTTGAACATGTTTTTGAACCATGCTTCAACTTAAGGTAAAGTGTTAGATATATATTAGGAAATAATTTATTTCTCTTAGAAGTTATGAGGATCATATTTATTTCCTAGATATAATTTTTTTTCATTTCCTATTTTAGATTTATTTTTTTATATTGGATTTATTTTCTTACATATTTTAGGCTTTTCTATTTTATTATGTTTTTTTTATCTCCAAATAATTAATATGAATTGATTAATTTGAGATATTAGGTGTTATATATTTTCTTTCTTGTTATTTCTTTTTTATTATTTTTTCTATTCTATGATTCATGTAAGCATTATTTGTACCCCTTTCGTATCAATAAAAATATTCCGCATTATTCTGACTTTCAATAGTAATTTTGAGAAATAATTTGTAGGAAAAATTTTAGCAAGGTAGTTTGAGTAATTTTTAAAATCATTTACTTTTGGGGTTATTTTATTAATGAGATATATGGAGGTCATAAAAAATTATCTCGATATTTTTTGAAAATTTGATTTTGAAAGACAAGAGTGTCATGTGTATCGATTTTTCCTTCTGCCATCCCATTCTATTGTGGGGGTGTCGGGGCACAAGGATTAATGAATGTATATATTTTTGAGAGGAAATCATTAATATTATCTCAAGTATTATTAATTCTACCTTTTTGTTAATTATTATTCTTTAATAAAGAGATAATAATTGAAATAATATGATTGTTATTAAATTTTTCTTTGATAAAGATAAATTTATACCATCTGAGCTCAATCGTGAATGAATGTGATAAATCCTTTAGCTCTATAATTATTTGAAATTTTTGAACGTCCTAAAATATTTGAGTGAATTATCCTAGAAGTAGTCAGTATAATATTTAGATTTACTTTTGTAAAAGGGAACTCTGTAATGTTTAGCAAATTCACAAGTCTCATTATGAAAGTTTTTAATACTAATATTTATAAAAGGAGAATGAAACAATAAATTGCAGGATTTTAAAGATGGCATGCTCCATTCTATGATGATGGTATCCAAAGATGTCGTTTTTTAGAATGTATTTTGGAGGGGAAGGGTAAGTGATTATTATCTTGAAGTAGATATAGCCTATATTTTTCTTTAACTTGTCCGGCCATCTTTCTAATAAATATGTATTTTGAGCTAGAAACCATTACTTAGAAGGTTTTTATAGGAATATTTGGAAGTTCCTTGTTTATTTATTTTGAGTTGAGCTCTCTGATTCAATAAGATAAGCCTGCCTTTTTATTTGGCTTTCTTTGTTTCTACCATTGCCTTAGAGTTTTCCGTGGACCTCCATAAAATGCCTTTCCTTGAATAGCATTGGGAAACTCCATAAAATGCATCCTGACAACTTCTAAAAGGAGAGAGAAATCTTACTTCATATTTACAATGCGTCCTAAAAAGAAAAATTAGTTTCATTTTATTTGATTTTCATCCAATCAAAAAGCTTTTGCATATCAAACTATAGCGTTTCTAGAAATCTTAAATATATCCAAAATTAAACTATAGCATTTCTAGAAATCTTAGATATATCCAGCCAAACAACCCTTCTGGACCGAACTGAAAGGTGGTAATTCTTAAAATATAACAACGGCAGTATATTGCAGACTAGAATATAATCTAGTGAGAGCTGTCTTAATGTGCTTTCTTATCTATTTTTGAACTTTTCTTGTGCCCTTGAAGATCTTATTAGAATCATGATCAGAGTCTAATATGTTTTACAGATTGAAAGACCTTTGCAGAGGCATGGTGGAAGACTTGAGCATGGTGAGAGTTACTGTGGGTCATGTTTTGGTGCTGAGAAGGTATGCACGCTACTTATCATTTCATTTTTAAATGTTACATGTCAAAAAAAAAAAAACTTTTCTGTACTTCACAAATTGAAATATGAGTGCGCTTTAAAGCAATATATTTTTTGATTCATTAATACAATAATGATCATTTCTGTTGTAGTCAGATGATCATTGCTGTAATTCATGTGAAGAAGTTCAGGAGGCATATAGAAGTAGAGGTTGGGCTCTAACAAATCAGGATCTGATCGATCAGGTACACAAGCATGAATGTGCTCTTATTTTCTTCTCCTATTCTTGCTTATCATTGGGCTCGATGAACAATAGCACTGCCTCATATTCTATCTTAGATATTTGAACTGCTTGGTTATTACTTAAACAAGTGAACTTGGTTAAAACCTTAACAAATTAACTTGATATTTGACTTCTGCTGACATTTAAAAAAACTTATTGAAATTTATTAATTTTATTAATTGGATTTAATCAAACTCTTAATTAATATTGGTTTAAATTTGAACCTTTTTGAACGTCAAATTGCATTTTTCGTATATCCATTGTTCAGTATCTAAAACCATTTGTGTTATTTATCTTTGTGTTCGAACCAAAAAGCCGCATGACAACATACTCCTGTAACCCCACTCCTCTTTCATTCACACGTCTTGTGATTGCCTCCTTCCTCCAAACTGAAACTCTCATGTCTTCATTGTTCCTCACTGAAGAAGAAAATTTTGATAAAAATCTTTCTCATTTTATTAACACTTGGCTTATATAAAACCTAGACTTCTTCTATTTACAAAAAGAACCCTGCAATAGATACAAATCTCAACATTCTCCCTCAAGGTGGGTGAAAGATAATTGCTAAGCTCATCTTATCACATAATCTAGTTAACTCCACTAAGCTAAGTTCCTTAGTGAGACAGTGAGCCATCTGTTCTATTGTAACTACATAACTTAGTTCCAACAATCCGTTATTCAACCTCTTCTTGATGAAAAATCTATCAATCTTCACATGCTTAGTTCTATCTTGTTGCTNAGATACAAATCTCAACATTCTCCCTCAAGGTGGGTGAAAGATAATTGCTAAGCTCATCTTATCACATAATCTAGTTAACTCCACTGAGCTAAGTTCTTTAGTGAGACAGTGAACCATCTGTTCTATTGTAACTACATAACTTAGTTCCAACAATCCGTTATTCAACCTCTCCTTGATGAAAAATCTATCAATCTTCACATGCTTAGTTCTATCTTGTTGCACTCGGTTGTTAGCAATGTTGATTGTCGACTTGTTGTCACACCACAACTTGATTTGAGTTCCCTAATCCACTTTGAGTTCAACCAACAAAGCTTTCAGCCGCATCTTCTCAACAAGTCCTAATGCTATGGCCCGATATTCTACCTCTGTTGTTTATCTTACGACAACTGATTGTTTCTTGCTCTTCCACAATACCAAGCTGCCACCTACAACATGCGGCATTCAGATGTGGATCGTCTGTCATTAGCACAACTTGCTAAGTCAGAATCACAAAAGCCCTCAATATCTTCATGCTCATTCTTCTTGAATATCAACCTTTTTGCCGGTGTTCTTTTTAGATACCTCAGAATCTGATATACTGCATCCATATGACATTCCCTTGGATCATGCATGTAGCGGCTCACCACATTCACTGCAAAAGAAATATTGGGCTGAGTGTGGCATAGATAAATCAAGCGGCCCACCGACATCTGATACCTCTCACGATCAACTGATTCACCTTCCTCTGTACTGAGCTTGATGTTCTGATCAATTGGAGAGACTACAGATTTGCAATCTAGCATACCTGTCTATGTAAGAAGATTCAGTACATACTTTCTCCAGGATATGACCATCCCCTCAAATTCATTGACCACTTCAATTCGAAGAAACNATACTACACAATTTTTATATATTAACATATCTAATAACTAGATTTTAATATTTACATTTAAATCTTTGGCATGACCTAAAATATATTACTTAAAATTAATTTTTCATGTAAAATATATACTTCTAAATGTATATATTTTGATGCAATAACTACAAACTAATTGCTATCAATAAACCTTACATCCTCTTTCAGTCATTTCTCAAGTTATCACTTGAATATCAAAGGTTAGATAAAAGCCCATTTACATATTATATTCGGTCACGAGTTCAAAAAATTCAAATTCTAAATCATAAAGAGAAAACCACAAATTCAAAATTCAAATTCTTATTTCAAATAGCAAATGAGCAAGCTAGAAATAGCAAAATCTGAATTCTCACTTTAAACCTCAAATGAGACAGCCAAAAATCGCAAAGAGAAAATCATTTCATTGAAAAAAATTAGGTGATAAAGTTGGAGGACTGAGAGCAAAATAAATAGAGAGAAAAAGTCGGAGATCGGAGGGAAGAGGGAGAGTAGAGAAGAAACCAACTGGCACGAAAAAAAATATTACATCAGTGTTATGCAGTTAGAGTAATGTGCGTAGCCAATGAAATCACGCCACGATACTCCGCGCGACAGAGAAAAAAAAGGCGCAGTAACAAAAGGAATATTTCTCCCCCGTGTTATTCATGTGTTATTATGTGTTATTTATGTGTTATTGTGTCATGGGAATATTCATAGTGTTATAATAACACATGAATAACACGAGGGAGAATATTCCCCCGTATTACTACGTCGTTTTTTTCTCTGTCGGGAATATTCCTCGTGTTATTCATGTGTTATTGTGTTTATTCACGTGTTATTGTGTCCTGAGAATATTATTTGTGTTATAATAACACAATAATACATCAATAACACATGAATAACACATAATAACACATGAATAACACAGGAGAGAATATTCCCCGTGTTGCTGCGTCGTTTTTTTTTCTTGTCGCGCGGGATGTCGTGGCGTAATTTATTGGCTACACATGTTACTCTACGTACGTAATACTGATGTACTTTTTTTTTATGGCACGAGAGATTAGAGGGAAAATGGAGATAAAAAATGCAACCCATTGCCACCAAGAGAGGCTAGATTAGGGCAGAAAAAATGCAAGAGAGAGAGCATGGATGAGAGGGGGGCGCGAGAGCTTAGTAGAGTAATAGGTTCGCCAAGAAAGGCGGGCTGCGTGTCACGGACAAATAGTCCCACATTGGCTAGGTGTAGGGCCGAAAAGCAGTATTTAAATCCTGGGCTGCCCACCACCTATAAAGGCTCTTTTGGGAGGTGACAAGTGGTATCAGAACAAACTACTGTCTGCCAGGTGTGTGGACTCTCCATGGTCCAGTGAGACCCTCGGTGGAGCCGATCCGTGACGAGGGGCGTCCGTGATTGGGTGGAGGAGAATGTCACGGACAAATAGTCCCACATTGGCTAGGTGTAGGGCCGAAAAACAGTATTTAAGTCTTGGGCTACCTAAGGGCTCTTTTGGGAGATGACATGCGGCTGGGTTTAACATAAATGCCGACGTCCAAAATTTTTAATATATACTTCTAAATTCAGCTAAATTCAGCTCAATGTATAATTTCAAATATACATAAAATAATTATCAAATTTGTATTAAAAACACTAGTTGAAGTCCAGAAGAAAATGCCGACGTACAAAATTCAGCTCAAGTAACCTCTGCTGCGGATCGTTGTTTGGATCTCAGATAGAGGGAAAAAATTTGGAAGATACACAGAGCGCCGTCCGGAGGGAAAAGCCGGGAAGATACACGGAAACCCTAGATTTTTGTTGAATCGTTTCTTATTCTTTTTTGTAGGGTTTGACTTCTCGGCCTCCGATTTCGTGACCCTCGATTCATTCCCTAATTAGATGGAGATCCTCAGTAAGCTCAAGAATTTTGACGCATATCCTAAGATCAAAGATGATTTCTATGATAGGACCCGATCCGGAGGTCTTATAACGGTCATCTCCTCCGTTATCATACTTCTCCTTTTCGTATCCGAAATTAGTGAGTTTATTCGCTGCAACTTCTTGAATTGGTTTATTTTTAAACAAATATTTGGCTGTTTGCTGTTTGCTGTTTTTCTGACAACTTAGGGGGCATATTTCCGGGGAATTCTACTGTTATATGTCTTTTATTTTTTAATTTATATTGTTGATTTGATGTTTCATTTGTGATTGGGACCGTTGTGTTTGGTCTCTTCTTTTCAGAGATGTTCAATATCTTCAGGTAATTTTGGAATGGAAACTGTTGTTAGGAGAGTGGATTGATCGAACATTTGTTTTTACGAAGATATCTTAGTTATTGATGCAAATAGTTATGTTGAAGGGGAAAAGAAAAGATAACACTTAGGATTTCCTGATTTTCAGCTATATTTTGCTATCAAACTTGGCTATATTTTATGTAAAAGTATGACTGGCATTTATGTATTGTTCTAGTTAAATTAGCTTATGATTTTTCAGTTCACGGCAGTATGAATTTTAACACGATCGAAAACTTAAATTAGCTTATGATTTTTCAGTTCATGGCAGTTGACATGAAGATTGAAACATGAACTTTCAAGCGGTTGTCTGTTTTTTTTTTTGTTCTCTTTATCAATGTTGTCTTACTTGAAGTAAAAGGTGATTTTTTTGATAGTATGTCTAAATAAAATCATTAGGAAAGATTGATTTTAAGGCAAATAGTGATAACTAAATTTTGAAGGTCCAAAGGAAGGGAAGAAACAATCTCATGTTTATTGTGGGCAATTCTAAATAATATTGATTTCCTTAAGTAGGTTGACATTAAACCAAATTGGTTGATTTGATGGATAGTGCTGCTATGCCCATAACATTGCCTTCTAGATAACAATATTATCTAAATTACATCGAGTCAAGTGGAACTTAAATTTTAATTTGTTTTAAAATACCCAATTCAACCTTTTCAATCATATTTAAATTTAAGTATCCCAACAAGTAGTCTTAGAAGGTTTCGGAGCATTGCTATCTATCTATTGTATAATCAAGTTTGTCAAATATGATTTGTGTTTCTTGCCATAAGGTGGCTTATGAAAAAAATTAGGCAATAAATTGAGCGGAATTTACATGAACGACACCAAAACTATTCTATTTACATATCTAAAACCTTTACTATTTATTAAACTCACCACGCCATTAATTTTTGTAACACGCCTTAACTTCTATTGTTATTCTTGAAACCTTAGTGACGAAGAAGAAATATGAATGATGGGACAAGATTTTACTAGGGAGGGAATTGATGAGATCGATTGAAGGTTAAGGATATCAGCAGGGTGGTATGGAGTGATGAGATATTGCTGGGGAAGAAATTCAGTAGGCCGACAACATGTGAAGAAGCTTTTTGATGAAAAAGAATGCGAGGGTGGGGAAGATGGTATTTTTACTTATATTTGATTCTTTTAGTTTTATATGAGTAAATGGTATGTTTTGGGTGCTAATTATATAAACATGCTAGTTTTAAGTGTTATTTATGTAAATTCCCCTCAAGTGAAAGTTGAAAGGTTGTTTTGCTAATTTGTTATTTTCTTGTATGGGTGAGTACTTAGATGAGGGTTCTGGGTCTTTTGTTGTCTACAAACAATAGAAGTATTTTGTAGGGATTCTATGAGGTTGATTTTGATTACGAATTCAATTAATACATGGCAATCAGAAAGCATTATATGAATTTGGATCTTGTTTAATACTTCATTGTTTTTCCTGTTGGAGTGCTATATGGTATTTGATCCATTTAGAGTACACAGTCCTGAGATATTTCACATTTTGGTGAGAAATCTAATGATTCCTGCAATTATGGAAGCTGAAATTAATCTTGTTCATGATTTAGTTTGATCTTTGATATTCCTATGGTAGAACGGCTATGATATATGTAAAGTGTAGCTTTGAAAGGGGTTTTAGCCGCATTCTTTGCAATGCTTTCGGAGTTTGAAAACATTTTAGCTACAGCAATACCTTTTTTTTTTAATGAACTTCCTGTGCAGGATTATATTTTTATTCAGCAACCGAGACAAAGCTGATAGTTGATACATCAAGAGGAGAAAGGCTTCGTGTCAATGTTAGCATCTTGCTATGTTCTTTTTTGTTTTTATTTTTTTGTGTGATTTGTTGTTCAATTTAGTAATTTTTTTAATGTTCTTAGTTTAGATTTATCTCCAAAGCAAGTTATTTAATGCATCCTACTGTTCGGCTTCAGTGTTTCTACTTGGCATCTTGTTTATTTGGCAATGATCATAAAGTTTCCTCCCTTGCAATTGGTTAATCAAGACTAATGTTATTTTTCTACAAGCTTTTTGTTTTTTGATTTCCAAGACACTATCCTGATTACCCTTTAACGACATATATTTACAGGCTATTGAGGCTTCCGTTGTCTTTGATTGAGGACCAATTTGAATTTTGTATAGCTTTTCGATTAAATTCATAATAACTTTCTAATAAATAGTAACATATGCTCTTTGCAGTTTGATATCACGTTTCCACATCTTGCTTGCTCAATTGTCAGTGTTGATTCTGTGGATGTTAGTGGGGAGCAACATTATGATATAGTATGTCTTTTGTGATTTATTTTATGAATGGATTTATGAAAATATTTTAGGTGTTTCTAGGCGAAATCAATGCTTATATTTCTTTCTTCCTTTCAGACTCACGATATAGTGAAAACAAGAATTGATCACACTGGTAAGGTGATTGGATCAAGACAGGATGGTGTAGGCGCGCCAAAGGTACTTTAATGAAGTTCTGTTGTTACATACGCCTTTTTTTTGTCTTGTTGACGTGTTATAAAATTAATTGGGACTCAAAATGTTTTTCCCACATCAAGTAGCCTCACTTATCCCCCATGTACAACTTGCACTCCCTTCCCACTCTAGGTCTTTTTTCTTTCTTGTAAATCTAACATGTTAAGCATATTTTGAATGAGTAGCAAGTTTGTCCATTATGTATAGTTTTTTTCCAGTTTAGGCTAATAAATGCGCAAAGTCTAAATACAAACATCTTATTCTAATAACAGTTGATATTTTTCATAAATAACTTAAGATTGTATATAGAAAAGAAGTTGTTGGAAAGCTTGGTTTATTAATACCTTAATTGATATTCATACTATATTAAGGGAAAATATTACTTGTTGTAATTTTAAATAAAAGAATTGATTCCATTAACTTTCCTGAATGTTTTGTTTGTTGTTTGCTCCATGTCGAGTTCCAATTTTAGTCAGTGGGGACACTTCATGGCTCTTTCCCTTCCTTGTTTGTGCATGGGTCCATGGCATGTGTATTTCCTTATTTAGCACATGAATCCATGGCTCCTTGTCCTTTTTGTTTGCCAATCTTCTTGGTCCTTCAATAACCTCAACACTCATTCACAAATTTTATTTTATAAATATGTTGTTCCAGGTCTGTTTCGAATATTTCTGAATGAATGGTTGCGAAGTCCTTTGGTAAATATATCGGTGAGTCGGTCTTCTACTGGAACATTCAAAGTTTAAATTAACCCATTAATGACAGATTTGAATGAAGATTTTTATAATCAAAATTGACATCTATTGAAGTAAAGAATTTTTTGTTGACTATACAATCACATTTAGACATTTTTTGAGTTGTTGACTATTCTAAAAGGTACAATTGAATGCCTTAGCATTAAGCAAGGTTTAGAAAACCGAACCGGGCCGGCCGGTTCAATCGCGAACAGGTGTCTTGTCTAGTTTGATTCACATAATGAATTGTTTTTGTCATCAAACTACCTGGAACCGGTTCCCTTATTTGAAAATTGTGATTTTATATTTTTTTCCTCGTAACTCTAAAATTACGATTGTGGGGGCTACGTGAATAGAGAAAAGATGGTTACAGGGACAAAGAAAGAGTGGAAGGAGTGGGGGTAATGGGAGTAGAGANTAATTATTCTCTCCAAAAGTAGAAGGAATAGAGAAGGTTTAAATAAGCAAATAAAATAAGATAGTTCATGCTTTTTCATACCGGAGCAAGACATTTTTCATATTTACACTTCCCAAAGTAGATATTTACATTGTTCTTTTGTTTTGTGATTTTTTTGTCATGAAAAGAAACATTTTATGCCTATCCATTAATCTGACAGAACTCAATGAGTAAAGCTAGAGAGGCTGGAACATCAGTCATGTGGGATAGATAAGTTACTATAATCTTTTGTGATTTATGTGTAAGGGAGGTTGAGGTGGGAAATAGACCCACTACATTTTTTAACAAAGAAGGGTGGCGAAATATTTTAGTTAAATTCAAAGAAATGACTGGAAGAGATTACGATCACATGAAAATGAATAACAAATGAGACCAGTTAAAGAAGGATTGGAAACTATGGAAAGAACTAAAACAGGGATCAACAGGAATGGGCTGGGATCCTGTTAAGCGCACAATAGATGCACCAGAGGAATGGTGGGCTGAAAAACTACAGGTACGTAATTTAATCTTTTTACTTTATGTTTAATCTAATTTCGCATTGACCTGACACTACTTTATTAATGCACATTTGTTATTTATAACAGGCAGTGCCGTCAGCCAAAAAATTTAAATTCGTTGGCATTGATCCAGTAATGGAGGAAAAACTAGATGGAATGTTCACTGGGGTTGTCGCTACAGGAACTCATGCGTTTACCCCAAATGATATAGGGTTGAGCAGCTCAGTCCAAGAGATGGATACCGTGCAGATAGGTGATTCAGGAGACCGCCCTAGCCATGTTCACACAGATGTTCAATCCACAAGTGTGCCCAAGCGTCCCAGGGTAGAAAAGAAGAACAAAGGGGTTGCTTTCATTAAAGGCACTATTGATGCACTTGTTGAAACATGTAAAGCTCGGTCTTCTTCTTCGCAGGACAGCTCAATTGATGAGTGTCTTCAGGTCCTGAATACATATTCTGATGTTAAGGCAGACGATGATGACTACATTCAATACGTGAAGGTGTTACGAGATCCAACCATCAGACAGTTTTTTATGAAGTTGGAACCGAAATACCGTGTGAAATACTTGCGATCTTTTATGGACGTCTGAATATTTGAGTTATTAATGGACTTTATTTTCTATGCTTCTATGTTATGTTTATGTTATGCACATTTTTTTAATCTCCGTTGTTGATGTTTTGGACAGTTGACATTTCTATGTGATTGTTCTTTATGTGTGGACAATTTTATTATATATTGTTTTTATTTTGCCCAAAGTTCAAGTGTTTTATTTATCTTTCATAGCATACTTTTGTTCTTATTACTAAAGTTAATTCATTTAATTTTTAATAATTTTGTAGTATGGATGAAGAAGATATCCACCACATACGCACAGTCGCGTTTACCCTGACCTTATTGTATTATTACTATCTCAAATACGTTGACCGAAACCCATGTATGACTTCAACTCAAGTAGGAGACAGATGGGTTGGTGAGTTATTACGGGGCCATCCAGCACGGTTCTTTAATATGTTCCGTATGACACAAGAAATATTTCATGATCTCCTAAATGAACTCCGGATCAATAAGCAAATGATGTGTCGATGTGGGTTACCGTCATTGCTTTTCACATCACGTCAAACACATAGTTATGGACGACAATTCTACAGGTGCCCACGGTGGGGACAAGGACCGGACGACTGCAAATTCTTCAGGTGGGCCGACAGTGGAACTATTTCTACGTGCTCCCAATTGGACACAACTGCTAGGAGTTCAATAGTGCCACAACAGGAGAACGCCACATGTGGCTCGAGTTCTTCCGTTTCTAGAATATCGCAGTCGGACAAGTTTGCTCAGGGTTTAGGAGTGTCAGATGCAGGTGGCATGCGTCGTGATATACTGCTACATTATAAAGTCAACATTATCATATTTCTACTTATCATTTTAACATGTTATTTTTTCTTCTTAATGGGCTCTTATTATACTTTGTAGTAGTATGTACATATGCATTTGACTTTTGTATGTGTAACATATTCGTTTGATGTGATCATATATATTTTAGTTATATAAATATAAATCAACTTTTTGATATTTTCTTGTCTGAACAATTATCTTTAATTTTGTTTAGAAAAGAACAGATTCTGCTGCACATATTATATAATGAAAAAAAATTCCAAATAAGCTGTTTAGAAAACGCACTAACCAAACAACTAAACTGCTTATTCAGAACAGGGGCAAAATGATCAATTTTTCACAATCAGCTGTTTTCCATAAGCGCCAACCAAACAGCCAGACAGCTAATCCGGATCAGCTGCTCATCAGCAGATTATCAGGATAAGCTGCTTATTAGTAGAAGCTGGATAAGCTGCAGCTGCCCCAAACAGACCCTAAATGCCGACGTACAATATTTTAATATATACTTCTAAATTCAGCTCAATATATAATTTCAAATATACTTAAAATAATTATCAAATTTGTATTAAAAACACTAGTTGTAAGTCCAGAGGAAAACGCCGACGTACAAAATTCAGCTCAAGTAACCTCTGCTGCGGATCGTTGTTTCGATCTCAGATAGAGGGAAAAAATTTGGAAGATACACAGAGCGCCGCCCGGAGGGGAAAGCGGGGAAGATACACGGAAACCCTAGATTTTTGTTGAATCGTTTCTTATTCTTTTCTGTAGGGTTTGACTTCTTGGCCTCCGATTTCGTGACCCTCGATTCATTCCCTAATTAGATGGAGATCCTAAGTAAGCTCAAGAATTTTGACGCATATCCTAAGATCAAAGATGATTTCTATGATAGGACCCGATCCGGTGGTCTTATCACGGTCATCTCCTCCGTTATCATACTTCTCCTTTTCGTATCCGAAATTAGTGAGTTTATTCGCTGCAACTTCTTGAATTAGTTTATTTTTAAACAAATATTTGGCTGTTTGCTGTTTGCTGTTTTTCCGACAACTTATGGGGCATATTTCCTGGGAATTCTACTGTTATGTCTTTTATTTTTTAATTTATATTGTTGATTTGATGTTTCGTTTGTGATTGGGACCGTTGTGTTTGGTCTCTTCTTTTCAGAGATGTTCAATATCTTCAGGTAATTTTGGAATGGAAACTATTGTTAGGCGAGTGGATTGATTGAACATTTGTTTTTACGAAGATATCTCAGTTATTGATGCAAATAGTTATATTGAAGGGGAAAAGAAAAGATAACACTTAGGATTTCCTGATTTTCAGCTATATTTTGCTATCAAACTTAGCTATATTTTATGTAAAAATATGACTGGCATTTATGTATTGTTCTAGTTAAATTAGCTTATGATTTTTCAGTTCACGGCAGTATGAATTTCAACACGATCGAAAACTTAAATTAGCTTGTGATTTTTCAGTTCATGGCAGTTGACATGAAGATTGAAACATGAACTTTCAAGGGGTTGTCTGTTTTTTTTTTTGTTCTCTTTATCAATGTTGTCTTACTTGAAGTAAAAGGTGATTTTTTTGATAGTATGTCTAAATAAAATCATTAGGAAAGATTGATTTTAAGGCAAATAGTGATAACTAAATTTTGAAGGTCCAAAGGAAGGGAAGAAACAATCTCATGTTTATTGTGGGCAATTCTAAATAATATTGATTTCCTTAAGTAGGTTGACATTAAACCAAATTGGTTGATTTGATGGATAGTGCTGCTATGCCCATAACATTGCCTTCTAGATAACAATATTATCTAAATTACATCGAGTCAAGTGGAACTTAAATTTTAATTTGTTTTAAAATACCCAATTCAACCTTTTCAATCATATTTAAATTTAAGTATCCCAACAAGTAGTCTTAGAAGGTTTCGGAGCATTGCTATCTATCTATTGTATAATCAAGTTTGTCAAATATGATTTG
This sequence comes from Phalaenopsis hybrid cultivar, assembly GCA_002079205.1. Taxonomy (NCBI): domain Eukaryota; kingdom Viridiplantae; phylum Streptophyta; class Magnoliopsida; order Asparagales; family Orchidaceae; genus Phalaenopsis; species Phalaenopsis hybrid cultivar. Next base: position 13,037 of record JXCR01112701.1, on the reverse strand, counting down.
TGTTTCTTGCCATAAGGTGGCTTATGAAAAAAATTAGGCAATAAATTGAGCGGAATTTACATGAACGACACCAAAACTATTCTATTTACATATCTAAAACCTTTACTATTTATTAAACTCACCACGCCATTAATTTTTGTAACACGCCTTAACTTCTATTGTTATTCTTGAAACCTTAGTGACGAAGAAGAAATATGAATGATGGGACAAGATTTTACTAGGGAGGGAATTGATGAGATCGATTGAAGGTTAAGGATATCAGCAGGGTGGTATGGAGTGATGAGATATTGCTGGGGAAGAAATTCAGTAGGCCGACAACATGTGAAGAAGCTTTTTGATGAAAAAGAATGCGAGGGTGGGGAAGATGGTATTTTTACTTATATTTGATTCTTTTAGTTTTATATGAGTAAATGGTATGTTTTGGGTGCTAATTATATAAACATGCTAGTTTTAAGTGTTATTTATGTAAATTCCCCTCAAGTGAAAGTTGAAAGGTTGTTTTGCTAATTTGTTATTTTCTTGTATGGGTGAGTACTTAGATGAGGGTTCTGGGTCTTTTGTTGTCTACAAACAATAGAAGTATTTTGTAGGGATTCTATGAGGTTGATTTTGATTACGAATTCAATTAATACATGGCAATCAGAAAGCATTATATGAATTTGGATCTTGTTTAATACTTCATTGTTTTTCCTGTTGGAGTGCTATATGGTATTTGATCCATTTAGAGTACACAGTCCTGAGATATTTCACATTTTGGTGAGAAATCTAATGATTCCTGCAATTATGGAAGCTGAAATTAATCTTGTTCATGATTTAGTTTGATCTTTGATATTCCTATGGTAGAACGGCTATGATATATGTAAAGTGTAGCTTTGAAAGGGGTTTTAGCCGCATTCTTTGCAATGCTTTCGGAGTTTGAAAACATTTTAGCTACAGCAATACTTTTTTTTTTAATGAACTTCCTGTGCAGGATTATATTTTTATTCAGCAACCGAGACAAAGCTTATAGTTGATACATCAAGAGGAGAAAGGCTTCGTGTCAATGTTAGCATCTTGCTATGTTCTTTTTTGTTTTTATTTTTTTGTGTGATTTGTTGTTCAATTTAGTAATTTTTTTAATGTTCTTAGTTTAGATTTATCTCCAAAGCAAGTTATTTAATGCATCCTACTGTTCAGCTNAAAGCTTATAGTTGATACATCAAGAGGAGAAAGGCTTCGTGTCAATGTTAGCATCTTGCTATGTTCTTTTTTATTTTTATTTTTTTGTGTGATTTGTTGTTCAGTTTAGTAATTTTTTTATGTTCTTATTTTAGATTTATCTCCAAAGCAAGTTATTTAATGCATCCTACTGTTCGGCCTCAGTGTTTCTACTTGGCATCTTGTTTATTTGGCAATGATCATAAAGTTTCCTCCCTTGCAATTGGTTAATCAAGACTAATGTTATTTTTCTACAAGCTTTTTGTTTTTTGATTTCCAAGACACTATCCTGNTGTTATTTGTGGATATTAACATATCACACGTAGCACAACATTTTTGGAGGAAATTGTTAGAAGATATATTAGGAAATAATTTATTCTTGTTAGAAGTTATGAGGATTTGATTTATTTAATTTCCTATTTTAGATTTATATTATTGATTGGACTTATTTCCTTTCCTATTTTAGTTTTTTTTATAAATTTTATATTACTTTCTTTATCTCCAAATAATTAATATAAACTGATTAATTAAAAATATTTGGTGTTATATCTTTTCTTTTATGTTATTTATTTTTTATTGCCTTTTCTAATTTTAAAATTCATATTAGGTTTATTTATATCTCCTTTCATATCAATAAAATTATTTCACATTATTCTGAATTTTAACATAGTATCAGAGCTTTGAAACAAACCCTAGAGTCTCTTGCCATCGAAAACTTCATATTCTCTGCATTCTATAATCTTTGCCGTGTTGCAAACCCTTCCTCTGTCTCTTTAAAATTTTTTCGCCGAAACTTCCTCTCCCTGCAGGCTCGGCTGACGGAATTTCCTTCTGCAGCCTTTCCCATCGCCGAAACTCCCTCTTGCATCCTTTTTCGCCAACGACTCCTTGCAGGAACTAGTCGTCGGTACTCCCCCTTGGTATTGCTCTTTGTTGTACAACCTCATCTCGTTCTCAAAGGTGGTCACAGTGAAGTGAGAGGTAAACTAGTTCAGGTGCGCGGTGTTGGTGAGTATGGGTTGAGCAATGACGCAGCCAAATGGGAAACCTTGCCTTATTTATTTGATGGAGATGGTGGCATTTGGAAGGATAGTTCATTGACGTTCACAACTTTCAATCTCACAAGCCTCATACGCAACTGCTTTATGGTTTGCGTTTGATGAGACCTCCATTCTTCTGTGGTAAATGGATGCAAGGAGACGCTATCCACCCATATCTCTGTTGCAGTGTTGTTACTCTCGAAAAAGAGTTCAGCAGGTCCAGTGACGTCAATAGAACGACCTCCTTTGAACATGGACCAACAACATACTTAGCCTCAATTGCTCCTACAGGAATAAGCTTCCCACCAGTCTTGAAGACAACCACAACATCAGCAGATCCCTCCATAGACTGAAACTAAGCATAGAAAGTGTAGAGGTTCTCTTTATGAAGAAGAAACTTCTGTGAATCACTCTGGCAACGTGTTCTTCTACTGTGAGTGAAAGCAAGGTAATTGTTTCCACTATTGAAAGTCCTTTCTGCCATATTGCCATAGTTGAAGGTGGACCATGCTTGAATCCCTCTCTGAAAGTCTGGGCTGAGAATGATGTCGCTCCATATTGAAGCTTGAGAGGCTAAGGCAAACACTCGATGCTTGTAGAATAGTCATAGGGTACATATTCAATTATACAATCTGATAGAACGAGAGACAAGAAAACAAACGTAAACTTCTCCAGTAAGAAGTTCGCCATTGAAGATACGAAACTCTCCTTGTAGGTACTTATCGCAGGAAATCCTCTCAGCTGGCTCAAAAATTTCCCTGAAATCTACAGTCGACAGTCATTGTTGACCCTCCTCCGAAGCTTTTCCCTATGCAGGCTCTTCTCTAGACCCTTTGTTGCGGCAGGTCTTCCACCAGAATTCTCCTGCAACAAACCCTCTTGCGGAGCTTTCTCTTGTACATTTCAAGAAGCATTTTTTTTGCATTAAACCTTCCTCTAAAATTTTTTCCTGCATCAAGCCCTCTAGAATCTTTCTCGCAGCAAACCCTCAGCCGAAGCTTTTTCTGAAGCAGACCGTCGTCTGGAGTTTTTTCCTGTATCATACCCTTCTCCGGAGCTTTTACTATAGCAAGGCTTACCTCCAGAGTTTTTCCAGTAGCAGACCCTTCGCCGGAGCCTTTTCCTGCAGTAAGACCTACCTCTGAAGATTTTCNAGACTGAAACTAAGCATAGAAAGTGTAGAGGTTCTCTTTATGAAGAAGAAACTTCTGTGAATCACTCTGGCAGCGTGTTCTTCTACTGTGAGTGAAAGCAAGGTAATTGTTTCCATTATTGAAAGTCCTTTCTGCCATATTGCCATAGTTGAAGGTGGACCATGCTTGAATCCCTCTCTGAAAGTCTGGGCTGAGAATGATGTCGCTCCATATTGAAGCTTGAGAGGCTAAGGCAAACACTCGATGCTTGTAGAATAGTCATAGGGTACATATTCAATTATATAATCTGATAGAACGAGAGACAAGAAAACAAACGTAAACTTCTCCAACAAGAAGTTCTCCATTGAAGATACGAAACTCTCCTTGCAGGTACTTATCGCAGGAAATCCTCTCAGCTGGCACAAAACTTTCCCTGAAATCTGCAATCGACAGTCATTGCTGACCCTCCTCCGAAGATTTTCCCTATGCAGGCCCTTCTCTAGACCCTTTGTTGCGGCATGTCTTCCACCAGAATTCTCCTGCAACAAACCCTCTTGCGGAGCTTTCTCTTGTACATTTCAAGAAGCATTTTTTTTGCATTAAACCTTCCTCTAAATTTTTTTCCTGCATCAAGCCCTCTAGAATCTTTCTCGCAGCAAACCCTCAGCCGAAGCTTTTTCTGAAGCAGAC
>JXCR01112699.1:100662-123622 GCA_002079205.1 Phalaenopsis hybrid cultivar | reverse complement strand
GCCATGGCAGCCATTCTAAGCCAATTTTATAAAACCTCACCTCCATGGACATAGGAGGAGGTGCTGAAATTTTCTCAAAGAGACCCTCAAAATTCCTCCTAGAGCCCTTTTGAGACTTCCTCAGTGCGACCCAACCACTACATTTCCCTAAATGCCCTTGCCAAAGTTCAATTTTTTAGCTCAAAACCTTATCGGAGACAGGATAAAGCTCTCCACACCTCTACATTCCACCAAAATCAAATTAAACTCACCCACACCTTCACCACTATGAAAGAAGACAAAGCCCCACCATATGCCCCTCCCAAAGAGCCTCCACACTAGACTTTGATCAACACCCAAATTCGGCCTTGATCAAATTTGGGTCTAAGCCTTTCACCACAACTACAGGCTCAATTCCTAGCCTCCTTGGACCTCCAAAAAAGTGCCAAGCACCTCTGATTGAAGCTTCCCTTCTCAGAGCAAAGGTTTTGAGCTTCTCCTGTTCTTGAGCATATTTTCACTCTCCATTTAATTAAGGATGATTCATGGCATCTTAATCATATGGATATGTTCTACATGTTTAGAAGAGCATTTATAAACAAATCGCACTTACTTTGACTAAGAAACGAGCGAGATCTTAAGCTTTGAAAGTGGACGGTTCTCGGGCTAGGCCATTGGGGATGATGACCATTCGTCGTTGGATCGCGCGTGTATTACACGAACGGCTCTGATCGCGCCAGATGGAGAAATGGAACGAAAAGTCAGGACGCGTAGCAATTAGCGTGGATGGTAGCATCAAACGGGAGCACGTCAAGTGTAAAGCTCGGAGCAGACAAGGATGCGCTGGCGTCACATCGCTTAAATAGAAAAATAGGGGTTTTCTAATTTAAATAAATAGCCCTAACTTCAAAAATTAAAATCTTGGTGTAGAAAAATCACAAAAATAAATAAAAATTACCCTAGTGCTCAGTGAATTGAGGAGAACAATGTGGAAATGGTTTAAAGTTCATTCAACGCATATTTTATTTTTTATTAATTAAATACTTTTTTGAGTCTTTTGATTCTCTATGCATGTAGACATTTCACCATGACTTGAACTTTTGGCATGTTGTTGCCTCTGTCTTGGGAACATACTTTGATTTTTTCAAAGTCAGAAAAGATCTCTAGACAGAGATCCATATTTCTCAAGTTTATGTCTATTATGTGCATAAATTAATCATAATAATTAGCATGTTGCTTAGAAAATTCTACGAAAATTTTGTAAGGTTTATCATGACCAGAGGACCCTTTGGAAAATGTTTAATGAGCGAAGTTATTAAAAATGCACTTAATTTTCACAAACCTTAAAACACAAAGAAAATCAATTTTGGGAAACATAAACATCTAAGTGACTTGATTTTAACTCTCCGCTGTAATTTGAAGTTCAGAGAACTCCCCATAATAATTTCAAAATATTTGGAGCTCATTTGATAACTCAAATTGATTTTCTATGTTAAATGTCATTTTTAACATTAAAATGATTTTTAATAATTAAAATATAACTCAAAAAATTATAAAAATTAGTTTTTGGAGTTCTCTATGATTAAAGGAATTTTCTAAAATTAAAATGGTAATTGGAATAAAAACTTCATTTTGTGCCTATTTTTAATATTTAAATAATTAGAAAATGATAAAATCACAAAAGATAATAAAATTCATGAAAATGTTCTAAATTATTTCTTAAGCACTTAGAAATAATTAGAATATTTTTCCTAATTTTCTAAGTGAAGATATTGAATTTTGAAGCTTAAAATATTTTTAAAGGCTAAAAAATGGATTTTCACTAAAATAATTCTAACAATTCAAAGAAAAATTTAAAAAAATGTGAAATTTATTTCTTTGGTTTCCATGACCTCAGGAATATTTAATAAAAATATAAAACTTAATTTTCCACATTTAAAATATTGTATAGTTAATAAATGCTCCAAAACTTGAAATAATTCTAAAAATTAAAATAAAACTTAAAAAATAATGTAATTTGGTCCAATGATTCTCTGGTCTAAGTCTACCTTTAGTAAAAATTTCAAGTGATTAGGTTTTACCTTGGTCAAGTTAGGGAATTCTCTTTAAAAAATCCTATTTCTTGCATATAAATAAATATATAAATTGAGTTAAAACTTGAAAAATCATATTTTCTCATTTTATGTCTTAATTGACCCATGAGTGAGCTGGGATAAAAATTCCAAAGTCATTTGAATTAAATTTGATGAATTATGAAATATTAGAGCCTTAGGGGTAAAAATGTAATTTTGGAAATTTAGCCTTAATTAACATTTAGGCTTAATTCAAGAAATGGAAATGGGTAACTTTTGATCCCAATTAATATATTTGGATGATTGAAACATAAGGGATTAATTGGTAGAAACCAATCCCACTTTCTTCAACTAAAGGATAAATTTGTAATTTCCATAAATTATTAAAATTTGGAAGTTTGGTCAATTAAATGAACCTAGACTTAGGGGTATAATTTTGGGTGTTGATAAATCACTAATTTAGCACCCCTATTTGATGTTCAAATGACTTTCATAAATGAATCATCATCACTTAAAATTCAATCTCTTTCAAAATATAACTAAGACATCTATCAAAAGTCTAAAGGGCTTATGAGTGACCTAGGCTAAATCAAATTTGGTTAAATGAGGATTAGAAAAGTGAACATAATTAAAAATTGAACATCTTTAAAACACTACAAGCCCAAATTAAAAAGTTGGTTAAGTGTCTTGACAACATTAACTTGCCCCTTTAAGGGTCTGCACTAGCATAATCCTCAAATTAAATTATAAGTGATAATTACCCTACTCTTAGGGATAATTGAAACATCAATGTTCATTGAGCATTAAAGGTATTTACAGGATGAGTTATTAAGCAACATAATAAGTTTAAAAGAGCTCGAAACTTTTCATCAGGCAGTGAGAGAGAAGCATGTACCTGCTTCTTTCTCCAGATCTGTTGAATGTCTCGGAGGTCTACTAAACTTAATATGTTTTTGCTTAACAAAAAATCTTCCTTAATCAAATTAATAGGGACTCACCAAGATATGACCTAGAGTTGGGTAGATCACTAAAACTTTACTTTTCATCTTTATAAAAAGTGCTCTCACATGCATTTTGAGTTTCAGATGGTGGAAAGAGAAGACTCACCAGGTATGCTTTTTATAGTTTACAATGTCGTCTCTCCTGTACTTTCATACTTTATATTTTATGCTTACAAAACTTGCATTCTAAACAACAATGTCACCATGCATGAAAACCAAAATTGCTAGGATAGCCACAAAACCAAAACCCAAAACCAAAATTAAAATCAACCAAGATAAAAATCACCTCCACAATATTCAAAATATAAAATAACTCAAAATTTAATCACAAACATCATGAAACAACAATTATAACTAAATTAAGATGCCTCTATCGGGTGATCGGGAATCCCTTAGAGGAGGTAACCTACAGTTGCTACCGAGGCTTTCCATAGTCTAAATGAAATTATAGAACTCACTAAGTTGAGTTTAGTAAATTTATTTGCACTAAGTGAATCCAATAGAAAAAAATGGTGTTAGAACAAGGGAATCGTAGGATCCTAACCGGTGTTGCTCTAATCAACTTTAACATGCCCCATAATATTTAAAGAACTTTAACCATATGGCCATTTGATTTGACATCATAATTTGACACCATAGAAAACTTATACTCGTCATGGCAAGGAGCTTGGAGCTAGCATGGTGGGCAGCATGACCATCTTTAACAGCAAAACCTGTCTTCCCCAGCTAAGCCATTTTCCTTCCTTGGGATTAAGCAACCAATCCATAGGACTACAAGGTAGTTTGCTTATGCAACACAAATCCTCACATTATCTTTAGGCCTTTGTAAAATCATGTTGTGCAATTTAAGCCCTAGATCGCCTTAGGATTCTGAGGTTGACGTCCGTCACGACCTATATCCTCACATCTTCCAAGCTATTTGTGTCATCGTTTCACACAAATGTAAGCCCTAACAAATAAAATTGGCAGGATGAAACACTCAAATAATTTCTCCTCAAAACTGAAGTCAAATAATAAGATAGACAAGGAAATCACCGAGGTTCTCCTCCGGATCCATGACATCCTCTTGTTCTTCCTCCTTTAGATTCCAAAAACAAAATGCTCCAAATTTGAGCCAATCCCCATTCACAGCTCTTTGTCTGATATTGTTGAAAAGTCCTATCCTTTGACCTTCTTGAAGATAATATTTCCTGATTTTTATCGAGAGTTTTCTTAGGTGACTTTGATCATTTAAGATGTAATTAATTATAGAGGCTTTCCCTAATAGGAAGCTTGTCCGAAACCAGCTTAATATAAACCCTATTTAATTCTTCATAATAAATAGGGGAAATTATTGGCGAATAAAACGATTTCACAGACCAAACGGAAGTCATATATTTCTCAGTTTATTTGATCGAGCCTCAATTTCAAATCTTGTGTTTATCTTTTGGGATAGATATAAGGTTTGTGGTATAGTGCTCTTTCATTTAAACTATGAAAAAGATGAGGTCAGTTTGATTTCATATTTTTCTAATATATATATTAAAATTTCCTTTTGAAGCAAGCGACGGGATTTTGATTCCGGTGACCGACAGCTTCCAACGAACAACTCCTTAACCAAAAAAATAGTGCTGACAGTACTGTAACATGAAAAGACAGAAAGAAAACTATGAAAGTAAAACAATATAAAGAAAAGAAAGACTATGCAGTGAAGAAAGGAGTATATATTAAAGAAACAAAACTGAAACAATTAGATGTACCTGATTGATTCTAGCGAAACTACAAAATAGATTACAATTGCATAATATATAAGGGGATTAGGTAAACATTTGAAGATTATAAAAGAAATGTTAATTGATAAGCATTTGAAAATTTGAAGTGGAATATTAAATTTTAATTTGGGTTAGGCTCAGACTAGACATCTTTTTTTTTATCCCCCAAGTTACAAATATATCAAAGTCAACCTATCAATATAAATTAGAGTTCACCAACGAATCACTCCTATAATTGGGCAGCCCTAGACCCTGTCATTCAATGGATGTGCGAATATAAGTAGTATATGAACTCATCTTTATAAATATATAGTGTACCCATGTGTGATAGTATCTGAACTTATCGAGGTGTGGTGCACCTATATGTGATGTTAGGATAAGTGATATATAGTATCTGAACTTATCAATCAACAGTCTAAAGTACGTATCTAAAATTTCAAAAGAAATTTAATATCTATTTTTATAATATATGTCGGGTAGTGTCTAGTGTGTAATATATGATGTGTTATAAATCTAGTATCTGTCATGTAGGGTGTGATGTGTATTTTTTATTTTGTAGTGTCTATTTTGTATTGTGGTATTTGTTGTGTAGTATCTGTTGACCTCACTTTTGGTTGAGGTCTAGTCTTTCTCTTTAGTAGCCTAGGGTCTAGCCATAGGACTTTTCTATTGACTATTCTTAGAGAATTAAAAAAAGGCACCCACACCATTAGAAATTCTAAACTCTTCTTTACTCAACTTGAAGTTCCACATATTGGTCCTAACTTCTAGCACTTAGTAGGTGGGGTCATTATGGGGTTGCTCAAGGAGAGTTCCTATAGAGCTATTTGACCTTAGGGTTGACCTTGGGTGTTGGTTTAGAGCTGAGGCACTCACTTCACTCACAATCACTCGCTTGGGAAACTCATGTAGATGGTCCCTTAAACCTACTAGCCCTAGGCTAGGGTTTATCTAAGACCAGTAAATAGAGGATCCAAATGAGGTTTCCATTGGTCAATGGCTTACTTTTGGTGGTCAGTTCCCAAATTTTACCCTAAATACTCAGCTTGGCCTTTTGCCCTAAACTCCCTCAAATTACCTAAGTACCCTTGAAACCCTAAATTTAGTCAAAATTCCAAAATTTATCTAAAATACCCAAACTTGTTCAAAAAATATTTTAAACCTTTTGAAAACACCCAAATTACCCAAAATCACCAAAAATTGCCAAATTACCAAAATGCCCCTAATGGGCCCAATTTCAAAAATTCTAAAAAATCCCAAAAATTCCCAAAATATTCCAAATATTTCGAATTTCATTTTTCTTAACTACAACATGACCCAATTTGGCCAATTTGACCATCTTTGACCAAGACCTCAAATTTGCCTTTAAAGGCCCAAATTTTCCCAAATTCAACTCAAATGCCCATCAATTTGATCCCAATATTCCCAAATTTCAATCCCAAAATCAAATTCGCCTTCAATGTCGCCAAAATAAATCAAATCCAAGCTCAATTGGCCCATCCTTTGAGCCCAATTTTAATTTAGATCAAAGCCCCAATTTTGGCCACATGACCTAATGTCATCAAATTGAATGCCTTAACCCGAGAATTGGCACCCAATTTATGTTGAAAAATCTTCATGAGGTTCTTATTGACCATTTTCAACCATCAATTTGGACTTAGCTCAAGGTTTGCCCAACCTAGAGCCAAGTCTAGCCCAACAAGCCCAAATTGACCAAATCTCCAAAATCCTTCAAATTGAGCCTCCAATTAAACTCAAAACCCTTTTCATCCTTCACCAAAATTATTCCTTACAATCACTTACACCAAATGCAACAATTATTTGGACCAATTTACATGGATAACCTAGCCCAAAGATAATTTTTGGTCATTTGCACCCACTTGGACCCATTCACTAAATGTAGCCTAACCACCCCAAAGCCATCAAATTAATGACTCCACAGTCATTAGTTGGACCCTAAGACTGAGCCAGAACTCACCTAACTCATGCTAACTGAGCCATGGACCAATGGTCCCTTAAATTAAGGGATATTTTTTCCAAATATGCTTAGGCTTAAGATCCTTTTTCCAAAACAAAACCTTAGCCCATTAATTTGTTGTGACATATTCCCCTGGTTCCCTGAGCTCCTAGCCACCTCCCCCTACCATGGCCGACCGGTCTAGTCACCGGAGAAGCCAAAATTGAGGACCACCTCCTCTTGAACTTCACCTAAATCAAACCAAAAGGCTACCTCATCCAAATGAGATGTTAGAGCCTCTCTACCCTCCACCGAAGCACCATTTTTCACCCCTCAATTGGCCATGACAGCTACCCCTTAGCCATTTTTATAAAAGCTTCCACCACCATGGCCATGAGAGGGGTGCTAAAATTTTCTCAGAGAGAGACCTCCAAATTACTCCCTAAGCTTCTTTAAGACCTCCACAGTGCAATCGAATTACTCCATTGCCCTAATTCCTCGTGTGTAACCCTAATTTTGAGCTTGAAAATTAGGGAAGAAATAGGACATCCCTTAAAACTCCACCAAACTCCAATTACTAGTGCCCACTCCTTCACAACAACAAGAGAAGGTAAAGCCCCATCAAATACCCCTCTGAAAGAGCCCCTAACATAGCTCTAGACCAACACCTGAAATCGATCTTGGTCGAATTCAAACCTAGACCTTACACCACAGCAAGAGGCTCAATCCTTAGCCTCCTTGGACCTCAAAAAACGTTCCAAGCAACTCTAATTGAAGCTTCCTTTCTCAGATCCAAGGTATTGAACTTCTTCTCCTCTCAAACTTCTTTTGATTATCTTTTTGCTTGGGCATAATTTCATGGCATCTTAACCGTATGGAGATGTTCCTCTAGTCTAGACGAGCATTTTAAAAATAATTTTACTTAATTTGGTTAAGAAATGAGAAATGATTATCCTTTTGCTTGGAAGGCGGACGTTTCTCAGGCTAGGCTATCGGGGACGATGACGGAGCGTCGTTCGATCAAGGGTGTATCAGATGGATGGTCAAGATGAAGCCGGACAGCACTTCAGGACATAAACCTCGGGCCGAGTCAGCTCTGAAGTAGATGACGGAGTCAAACGGGAGCGTGCCGCATGGAGATTTGGAGCTGCCTAGGATGTTGTGGCGCCGCGCGTTTAACTAAATTAAGAGGGAAATAAAAAATTCAGAAAATGACCCTAAACTTCAAAAATTCATATCTTGGTGTAAAAAAATCACAAAAATAAAATAAAAATACTCTCTTGTTCAGTAAATAGAGGAGAACAATGTGGATTAAATTTTGTGTCCATTTGATGCATATTTGATTTTTAAGAAATCAATTAGTGTTAGGAGTCTTTTGATTCTCCATGCATATAGGCATTTCACCATTGCTTGAATTTTTAGCATGCTGTAGCCTCTGTCAAGGGGAACATTTCCAGATTTTTTCAAAGCCAGAGAAGACCTCTAGACAGAGATCCATGTTTTTTAAGTTTATCTACATTATTTACTTAAATTAATCATAATAATTAGCATGTTGCTTAGAAAAAACTAAAAAAAATTTGGAAGGTTTATGATGAGTAAAGAACCTTTCAAAAATTTTTTCATGAGCCAAGTCATTCAAAATAAACCTAATTTGCTTAAACCCTAAAACACTAAAGTAATTAATTTTAGAAAACACAAACATCAAAATGACTTGATTTTTAAACTCCCCTGTTATTTAAGATCCAAATAACTCTCCGTAAAAATTTTAAAGCATTTTGAGTCAATTGGATGACCTAAATTGATTTTTCAAGTTAAATTTCTTTTTTGGCACTAAAATAATTTTTAGTGATCAAAATATAACTCAAAAAATTATGAAAACTTATTTTTTGAGTTCTCTGTGACTAGGGAAATTTTATAAAAATAAAATTGTGTTTAAAATAAAAACTTCCTTTTTTAAGACCATTTTAAATATTTAAATAATTAAAAATTCATAAAAATCACAAAAAAAAATAAAATTCATGAAAATGTTCTAAATTAGTTTTTAAGCATTTAGAAGCAATTAGAATATTTTTCCTAATTTTCTAAATAAATATATTGCATTTTGAAGCTTAAAATAATTTTTAAAGACTAAAAAAATGGATTTCCACCAAAATAATTCCAACAAATCAAAGAAAAAATAGAAAAATATAAAATTTGCTTCTCTCGGTTTTCTAACCTTACGGAGATTTTTTAAAAATATAAAACTTAATTTTTCCCTTTTAAAATATTTTATATTTAATAAATACCACAAAACTTAAAATAATTCTAATAATTCAAATAAAATTCAAAAAACATGAAATTTTGTCCAAATGACTCTTTAATCTAGGTCTATGTCCAGTAAAAATTTCAAGTGATTAGGTTTCAGCTTGGGCAAGTTAGCAAATTTTCTTTGAAAAATCTTATTTTTGCATGAAAATAATTATATAAATTAAATTAAATTTTGAAAAATCACATTTTCTCCTTTAATATCTTAATTGACCCATTAATGAGGTAGGATAAAAATTTTAAAACCATTTGAATTAAATTTGATAAATTATGAAGTGTTAGAGCCTTAGGGGAAAAAGTGTAATTTTAGGAATTTGGCCTTAATTTACATTTAAGCTTAATTCAAGGAGGGAAATGGGCAACCTCTGGTCTTAATAAGCTTATTTGGATGATTAAAATTAAAAAGGGATTAATTAGTAGAAACCAACCTCACTTTCCTAATTAAAAGGATAAATTAATAAATTTCTAAATTAAAAAAATTGGAGGTTTACTAAAATTAAATGAACCTAGGACTTAGGGGTATGACTTTTAAAGTCAATAATAAATCAATTTAATACCCCTATTTGATGTTCAAATAAAATTCAAATAATGAATCATGATCACCGAAAATTTAACCTTTTCAAAATTAATTAAGACACTCACCTAGATCTTAAGGGCTTAGTAGAGATCTAAGTTAAATCAAGATTGAATAAATGAGGATTAGGAAAACAAATATAGTTAAACTTAACACCTTTTAAAACACCACAAGCCCAAATAAAATTCATCAAGTGTCTTAATAACACAGACTTACCCCTTTAAGGGTCTTCATTCACATAATTTACAAATTAAATTACAAAGGATAATTACCCTACTCTTAAAGATAATAAGGACATCAATGTTCATTGAGCAATAGGGTGTTCATAGAATGAATTATTAAGCAACACCATAAGTTTAAATGACCTCGAGGCCTTTCACCAAGTAGTGAGAGGGAAGCATGGACCTTCTTCTTTCTCTTAAATTGTTGGATACCGTAGAGGTCTACTAAACTTAATGTGTTTGAAGCAAAAAAGGAAGCAAAAGAATGAATTTGGAGTCAAAATGGCATTTTGGAAGAAATAGTCTGCACCGATGGCGCAGACCTATAGAATGGAGTCTAGAATTTCTTCAGCTCCAACAGCGCCATTTGATAGAGAGCAATGAATTAATTCATGGGCCACTGGCGTCGACGGCGCCAGAATGGGCGGCGACAGCACCAATGTCGGTGCAAGACCGATTTCTTAAAATTCGACAAATTTTGACGCTTTTTAAAGAGTTTTTTGATGTACCTATTGGAAAACTGATATTATGCTCTATTTAGATAAAAAAATTATAAAAAAAACTGTCTCTCGCCCCCCTTCCAACCACTTTAAGTCCATTAATCATTTAGTTCCATAGAGTTTTGTCTTTTGTAGTGAGTTTTAGTGTGAATTCTTTTCTAAGAGTTGTTAGAGAGAGAGAGAGAAGTGAGAGATTTCTTCTTCCTTACATCTTCTAAGAGAGAATTAAGAGTCTTGTAAAGAGTGAAAGAGTCCAAGAGTGGTTACAACGAATTTTCTTTAAGAAAGAGTTACAGATAACTGTTATTTCCTTATTATTGTTGTATGAACTTTCTTTTATATATAAATTTTTTGTTTTTTTGTGTCTTTCTCATGAATTCTGATTAGTTTTATTTATCTTTCTTGCTACTTTGAGATATGATGAAATGAAGATATAATTTGGATGTGTCAATTTTAAAATATAAAATAAAGTCTGATGGTTTTTACACTCCGTTCTTAATTCACTTTTTGATTTGGCCAATTGAAATGTTCAAATCTGTTGTGAAACATATGATCCATGAAATGGAGTATGAGTCCCACAATAGAGTGAGAATCACATTTAATTCCATTGAGGATTGTTTTGTTCATGGAATTAAGTGCAAATAAATAGCGAAATATACTTTTTTGGGCGTAGAATTGGAGATTTTAGGGTGACAGACTAAGATCCTTGATTTATTCTTAGTTTTTAAGAACTAAAGCGAGCGTTATCCTTCAAGGGAAGGGAAGTGGGAGCTCTAGAGTGAGAGCCAGTATCCTCCCAGCCTAACCATGGATTTTGGGACTAATCTTGAGATTAGCCAATGATTCTCTATAACATTGAATAAGGGTAGAGTTGGCACAATACAGATTTAAACCATTTATCTCATCTCATTTAACATAAAACTCATTTTAGTTAGAAAAATGATTTTTCATATTTGACAACTACATCACATAAACATAGTTTGGTAGTTATTGTTTTAAACTTTGCATTATAGTTTTGCTAGTAGTTAATAATTTAGTTATGATAGTACCATAAAAATTCGAAATTATTGACAGTATATTATTTTATTGTTGTGAATTTCCTAATTAATTTAGCATTTCCAATTTAAAACTTTGTCGTGACATCAATATTTGGGGCTTAAACAAAAAGTCTTGTATTACTAGATAACGATACGTATACTTGCATAGAATCCCTTCATAAATTGCTCAAATTTCTTATTCATAAAATAACACATCAAGTGTTTGGCACCATTGCAAAAAGGAGTCAACTTTATATATTTTGTGCATTTATATTTTCGGGATAACATGCCTCGACGCTATAGTGTCGGACAGACCCAAAGCTCAATTTAGTGCTAAAACGATCAGTTTTTGCCATTTTTTCACCTTGGTTTGTCTCCTTCCTCCCCTATTTCAAAACTTACTCTCCTAGGGCATAGATTTTTTTTATTGGCTTGGAGTTGAGGCTTCGTACTCTAGATTTTATCTTCTCTTTGTAAGATCTACATTTCGGTATAAAATAGTTTTAATTTTGCCATTGATTTCTTCCACATTATGAAGAGGTTGAAATTTTGAAATTTTGATGAAAATAGTGAGAAATCCATGGATGAATGTTTATTTGGTTTAGAATGTGTTTTTTTTAGCCTTATGAAGTTAGATTTGTAACTCATTTGAAATTTTATTGAATATTTTTAGATTACACATGGCTCCTAAAATGAAGAGAGGTACAAGACAACCTAGTTTTTATAGCGAGACATTCTCTATTTCTAAATCTTAGGATAGATATGGAGATCTGAAATCCAAGAAATTGATTCAAGAGCAAAGTTTTCTTCGTCCTAGGGGAACTATTGAATATCTATTTGGTGAATGACAGCAGAAGCATTTTTGTTATTTCATTGTCATTGTTGTGATTGTTGTGGTTTGTGAGTTTTATGCAAACCTTCTTGATGAATTAGATCATTTAATTTATGTTTGTGGGCAATATGTGGATATCAGCCCTATTTGAATCAGTCATGTTTATCAAATGCGTAGTGTTTCTACTTTCTTTTATTTTAAGTTCAATCCTTCTGATATTGAATTGGAGGGATCATGGGGTTTTTGATTAACGGAAATGGTGTTTGGAAGATGAAGAATGGTCATCGGATAAATTTTTCATTTTCAAAGCTTCACATTAATTCTTAAGCATGACATTATTTTATTTCTGGTAGATTGCTTCTAGCAAATCATTTTAGTGAGGTAACCAACGAAAGAGCCACTTTGAACTATTACATTCAGATGAAGAAACCTATTGACATTGGCTCTATTATATATAAGAATATGATTATTTCTTCTAGGGGACTAAACTTGAGATTATTCAATGATTCTCTATAACACTGAATCAGGGTAGAGTTGGCACAATACAGATTTAAACCATTTATCACATCTCATTTAACCAAAAACTCATTTTAGTGGGAAAGATGATTTTTCATATTTGATAACTACATCACATAAACTTAGTTTGGTAGTTATTGTTTTAAACTTTGCATTATAGTTTTGCTAGTAGTTAATAATTTAGTTATGATAGTACCTTAAAAATTCATAATTATTGACAGTATATTTATTTTATTATTGTGAATTTCCTAATTAATTTAGCATTTCTAATTTAAAACTTTGTCGTGGTATCGATATTTGGGGCTTAAACAGAAAGTCTTGTATTACTTGATAATGATATGTATACTTGCATAGAATCCCTACATAAATTGCTTAAATTTCTTATTCATAAAATAACACATCAAGTGTTTGGCACCATTGCAAAGCGGAGTCAACTTTATATATTTTGTGTAACTATATTTTCGGGATCACATACCTCGACGCTATACTGTCGGACAAACCCAAAACTCATTTTAGTGCTAAAATGATCAGTTTTTTCCATTTTTTCACCTTGGTTTATCTCCATCCTCCTCTATTTCAAAACTTACTCTCCTAGGGCATAGATTTTTTTTATTGGCTTGGAGTTGAGGCTTTGTACTCTAGATTTTATCTTCTCTTCGTAAGATCTACATTTCAGTATAAAATATTTTTAATTTTGCCATTGATTTCTTCCACATTATGGGTAGGTTGAAAATTTGATATTTTGATGAAAATAGTGAGAAATCCATGGATGAATGTTTATTTGGTTCAGAATGTATTTTTTTGAGCCTTATGAAGTTATATTTGGAACTCACTCGAAATTTTATTGAATATTTTTAGATTACACATGGCTCCTCAAAATGAAGAGAGGTATAGGACAATCTAGTTTTGATAGCGAGACATTCTCTATTTCTAAATCTTAGGATAGATATGGAGATCTGCAATCCAAGAAATTGATTTCAGAGCAAAGTTTTCTTCGTCCTAGGGGAACTATTGAATATTTATTTGGTGAATGACAGCAGAAGGATTTTTGTTATTTCAATGTCTTTGTTGTGATTTTTGTGGTTTGTGAGTTTTATGCAAACCTTCCTGATGAATTAGATGATTTAATTTATGTTTGTGGGAAATATGTGGATATCAGCCCTATTTGAATCAGTCATGTTTATCAAATGCATAGTGTTTTTACTTGCTTTTATTCTAAGTTCAATCCTTCTGATATTGAATTGGAGAGATCATGGGGTTTTTGATTAACGGAAATGGTGTTTGGAAGATAAAGAATGTTCGTCGGATAAACTTTTCATTTTCAAAGCTTAACATTTATTCTTAAGCATGAAATTATTTTATTTTGGTAGATTGCTTCCAACAAAACATTTTAGTGAGGTAACCCAAGAAAGAGCCACTTTGAACTACTACATTCAGATGAAGAAACCTATTGAGATTGGCTCTATTATATACAAGAATATGATTATTTTTTCTAGGGGAGGAACTACTAGAGGTATGAGTTTCCTTTCTCTTATTTCTTCCATGTGCATTCAATCCAGAGTTAAGTATGAGACATGGGAGGAAACTTTACCACCCCATAAGCATATTGGAAAAAACAAACTTGGAAATTTATGGAAAACATATTGGTTCTAGATCTAGAAATAAAGGTCCTAATATGCTTTTAACATCAACCTCCAGACCTTTTACTTCTTGTACTTCTTCACTAGTACAGTAATGGAGCAATTATTTATACAACAAGGAGATATTTTGACATTACAAATTAAGGTGAAGGGTTTAGAAGCACACATGAACCATAATGAAAAAGTATATGCATATGAGAGTAGAATTTGAAATTCCTTATCCTGAGGCAAAGGAGAGATACATCAAGGGCAATCATTTAGTGGAATTTCCTAAATGCCCCAGTTTTACACCATGTTAGAAAGGAGAGTTGGATGAGGATGTAGATCTTGTTGATGATGATGATCATGAGGAAGATTACTAGGTTGTTGTTTTTCTTTTATTTTAGTTTTTGTCTTTGGATTTTATGTTCTTAGTTATGTGTTATAATTGGGTTGGAGTATTCTGATTATATTTTGTTTAATAGTGGGATGTACATTTGCATTGAACTATTGTGTTGCACTTCTTTTGTTCTACTATTTTACTGTTTACTTTTTGCTTCAGCTTTCATTATTAGTGTGCTCAAGTAATCTTTAACTTTTGTTTTTAAGGTTATACATGTTAGTTTTAGATTTACTATTGCTCATCACCTATTTTATTACTTGTACCTGTATGGTTCTTCTGCTTAGATCTTTTAAATTTTTCTCTTTCTTCATTCTTATTATGAAATGTGCTGCTTTAAGTTAATTAAAACTTTAAGTTTGGGGGAAGGGAGAAAATTTTTTTGAAACTAAATATTATTTGTCCTCAATAAACTGTATTTTTAAAATTATTTTGACATAACATGTTGCATGCTGAGTTAGCTTTAGTTAACTATATTTTTTATTTTATAGATGTCATAGTAGACTTATGTAAAATTTTTTAATCATAAAGGTTAGTTTTGGAGTTAACATATTTAGTACAAGAGTATAAGATTATGCTTTTACTATTTAAAGTAAAGAAAATAATATTTTTGGAAATATTAAGGTTCTTAGATTTTTACTTAAAAAAAGAAGAATTGAGACTCTATAAAAAATCTTTTTCAAAGCTAAGATACATTTATTAGTAAGCAAATGTGGGAAGTTTTTAACTATAAGATGAGGATGGTCGAGTTTAAAATCATTAAAGGCTATTTAGATATAGTAATTCTTATACGACATGAAAAGAAAAGAAATTATTGAAAATGATCCCGAAAGAAAAAGAAAAAGAAATCAAACTAAAAAGAAAAACACAAAAAGTGAAAAATATGTGAGGAGAAGCTTGAGGATATACCTAATCAATAATTGGCTTCACTGGAATTATTTTAAAAAAAGGAACTTAATTACAATTGTAAACTTATTTTAAAAGTATTAGCTTCCCTACTAGTAGAGTTCTCATGAAATTCTTTTTCTTATAATTTTTCTAAACATCCTTAGTTTGACAGATTGCAATTATTCTTAAAATGAATATGAAATCAGAACTGTTAAACTTGACTACTAGATATTCTTAAATTTTAGTTTTAACCAGAGTTATTGAAAATGTTTCTGAAGTTTCATTATTGCATTTATAAGACAAAAATTATAGAAATCTTTATGTATAACTCACTACCATAAGTTATAAATTTTTATCTAGTAAAAGGAGTTACTTGAGGACAAGTAACATTTAAGTTTGGGGGAATTGATCCACCTAAAAATAACTATTTTTAGGGTATATTTTATGCTCATTTTAATCTTCTTTTTCTGATATTGTATTTTAAAGAAAGGTATTTTGCATGTCTTGTTTCAAGTACATAGAATAAACATTTGGAAAAAATGAGGACAAAATGGAGCAAAAATGAAAGATTTTGTATGGCTTCATAGCGCCACCTTTAGCGTCATAGCATCAAGTTTCGAGCGGGCTAGGTGCTATAGAGGCCCAGACTGGCGCTACAACGCTAGTAACCAACATTCAAGAATATCCATCGAATTTGACCAAATTTTGAAGAGGTGCTTAAAGTGACGCTTTGTTATTTTTAGTTATCTTTTAATAGGGCCAAATTCTGGACAAAAAAGGAGTCTTTTTGGAGTGTTGGAGAGGAATTTTGGAAGGCTTGGAGAATGCTTCTTAAAGGTTCAAGTGTGTGTGTGAGAGTGAGTGAGAGTCTTTTTCCTGTGTAAGAGTTTGGAGATTTTCTTCAAGGAAACTTCAGGATTTGCTTTGGAAGAAAACATAAGATAAGTATTTTATATTTGTGTTTAAGTTTTTTGTTGTAAGACTTGAATTTTAATACAAATTATATGTTTTTGTTTTATCTCCATGAATTCTGAGTACTTTCCTTTCTTTCTCCTTGCATATGAGAATTAATCTTATGGGATGAGAATGAGTTAAGGATTTTTTTTTATTTTTAAAACATTGTGATGGTATATTCACCGATTCTTCATTGATTTTGCAAACTGGCTAATTATATAGTTAAAATCCATTGAGAAACATAATGACCAGGGATGGCTATTATTTCACCAACTAGTGAGTACACATTTCATCTTGGGTAGAGCCATTGTGATCACTTGAGGGGAGTGCAAATTGATAAGGAGATAAGTTTTAATGAGCGTAGAATTTATGTTTCTAGGGTGACAGACTTGATTCTTTTATCAATTTGGTCTAGATATTAGATCGTAAAGGTCCCTAGTAAGTCGTATAGAGAGAGCACATATGGGTAATCTGGAAGTGAGTGGTCTGAATCTACTTAGCACTACTACACAAGCTGGTGAAAAACTCTAGGTTAGCAAATGTTCTTTGCTAGCACCAAGCAAGGTAAATAATAGTAATGCTCCTATTTGGCACATTACATTGTTTTATCTTTTTCATCATTCAAATTCTACTCTGATTAACTTCTCTTTGCAATTAGAAAGTTCTTTTCATAATATTTCAAACTCTCTTTTAAACTTTGATAATCTTTTAAACTTTGTTAATCTTTTAATATTTTTCTTTAGTTATGCTTAAATTTAGTGTTAAACGTTTGCCAACATTTCTATATTGTTTTCCTAGTATATTATCTGCAATTTAGATAGAATTTTTACAAGTTGATATTAAGAATCTCTGCTTTCCTCGTAGGATCGATACATGTGTTTTTAAGGAAAATTCTATATTACTTGAAACAATATTTATACTTGCGTAATACCCTTAGTATGAAGTTTTATTACATATTTTCTATATCATTTCATTTATTCACACTAGCCACTAAATATAATTTTGGACAAGTTTTTGGCAATCTTTTCGACTTAAAAATATGTGTAGTTTCAGGTTGGGTCACACCCCCACTGCTTAGCCCAAATTTTAAGATCAAAATCTTGAGCATTTCGCGAGCATACCATAAAGGCCTTCAAAATGCCAATTTGAGCCATCCTTAAACTTCATCAGAGCTTAAGGAGACTTCTCCCACAAAAATCAGCTCTTTTGGAGCATCCTAACCTAGTTCTAGACCAAGCCTGAGCCACCTTTTGATCGAAATCATTTTAGGCCCAAGAACAATTCAAATCAACAATTGAAAGAGGTTTGCAGGACAAAGATGAAGCTCAATAACAAACCCAATTAAGGCCTCACCTTTTAAGCAAAGGTATGGATCAAAATCCCTAATTTTGCCTTCATTTTGGAACTTTATAAAGAATATTTACATTTCATGCATATCTAGCCGTATAGATGTGTTCGTCTCACTTATATAAAGGTATAGGAACAAAGCACACATGATTTGGTTGAGTATCAAGCAGGATCTTGTGGTTAGAATATGAACATTTCTCCGGTTAGGGAGATCTGGGATGATGAACGCATATCATCTGTTTCCGTGTTAATTGAGCGAATGGTCGAGATCACTTTGGACGAGGGAAGGAAATGCGAACCGCAGACCGTGTGGGAGCTGACAAGAAAAGTGCAAGGAATCGAAGTGTGTCGCGTAGTAGTTCAGAGCTGTCAAGGAATGACGCAACGCCGACTTGGATAAGTAGGAAATTATGGTATTTTTTATTTTAATTAATTAAGAAACTTTTAAAAAAACATATCTTAGTATAGCAAAATCATAAAAATAAAAGAAATATGCATCTGTGCTCAGTGAATAGAGGAGGATTTATTGAACCAAAAATAAGAAATATTTATTAAATATTTTATTTTTAATTAATTAAAAACTCCACAGGAAAAATTAATTCTAATTAATTAAATAATTATCCAAATTAATTAAAATTTTGAGGGTTTGTTCCTAATGACATTATGGACCTCCTCTAATTTTTTCAAGGTTAGAGGCATCCCTATATGATCAAAAGCCATATTTTCATAGGACTTTTGGTATTATTTTAAATAAATAATTATATAAAAGAAAATAAAAGTTAGAAAAATACAAAAATCAGGTTTGGTACGTTCATTGTGGTCAGAGGACATTTGGGAAAGTAAAAATATAATTTAAAAGGTTCAAAATGTACTTTTCCATTTAAAATCAAAAACTTTTTTAAAAAAATTAGGAAAATACAAAATAATTCAAAAAAACATCAAAACATCCCAAAATGAAGAAGATGATATTGTAAAGTGCTTGTAAAAATTTGAAAGCCAAAAATTTTATTTTTAATATAAAATTGTATTTTCTAAGTAAATAAGAATTTTTGCATAAAACAATTATTTAAAATGAAATAATAGTGAGAAAATTATAAAATTGGTTTGAGTGATTCCTTAAGACCAGAGAAACCTAAGAAAAAAGAAAGTCAAATTAAAAAAAATTCATTTTTTAGCTATTTTACAATTTAAGAATATTTAAAAACAATTAAAAATCACAAAAATATAAATATACCTCAAACTATCATAAATTACTTTCCAATAACAAAAAACAACTTAAAAGTATTTTCATAAAATTTTAAACATGTAAAAATGTATTTTTGGTATTTAAATGAATTTTCTCTTATTTTTGAATAAAATAATTATGAAAAATAAAATAAAAATCATAAAAATATATAAGTAATTTCTCTAAGTTCTTCAAAGTTAGAGAGACTTATTAAAAATATAAAAATGAATTTTTTAAGATAAAATGTTTTTTCTATTATTTATCTCTTAAAATCAATTAAAAATCATAAAAATTAAAATATAATTCAAAATCTTACAAAATTTATTTTTAATGTTCTTCTAACCTATGTGAACCTCCTAAACTTATCCCAAGGTCAGAAAAGATGTTTTGGTTAGTAAAATTAATTAATATTGAAAATCCTTAATTTTGAATGAAAATATTTATAAAAATTAAATAAAATTAGGAAAAAATAAATTCCCCTCTAATGTATAAATTAACCCATGAGTAGGGTAATAACATAGTCTCAAAGCCAATTGAAAACTGAAGAAATTACATTTGGAATTTTGTACTCCAAATTAAAATTTAGGTTAAATAAAAGGGTAAATGTGTAATAATTCTGACAATTATCTCTCTGAAGTGATTGAAATACAAAGGGTTAAAAGACAACAACTAATTCACTTCACTTTTTATAAAAAGGTAAAATTATAATTAATCAAATAGTTATGGATTGGGATACAATCAAGTCTTTAATGATCCTGATGTCAGGGGGACAAGTCAAGAAGATGATAATTATGTAATTTAAACCCCAAATCATTGGTTAAGTGCATTTCAATCCCTCATTGAAGATTAAACATAATATCATAATACTTTTATAAAATTACAACTTCACCCTTCAACTTTCAAGAGTTCAGTAGTGAACTACGATTGATTTAAATTATTTAATGACACTTAGAAAAGGAACATTAGACCTCATGAAAATGACTAAAACATTACAAGCACAGGATCAATTGAATAGATAATGGAAGGGTCCTTAATAATCAGGTTTGCCCTAAAGGCTCTTACTCTTATAATTCATCAACATAACAATGAGAAACTAGTTACCCCTACTCAAGAGTTAACTTACACTTAAAAGTTCACTGAGCACAAGCTCGCACACCATAGTAAAAACTTAACTTAACCAGGTTTGATTAACTCAACAACATAGTAAGTTTAAGTAAACTCAGAATGATTTAGAAACTTCTAAAGTGGTTTAGGGTTATGACCCGAACCTCTTTTCAGGATTTGATCCCCAAAATTATAGTTGTGTAAAATTAATAAAGTTAAATCTGCTTTGCAGCAATGCCAAGAACTTGGTTTGTTATTTTATGAATAAGAAATTTAAGCAATTTATGTTGAGATTCTACGCAAGTATATGTATCGTTATCAAGTAATACATGACTTATGCTTAAGCCCCCAAAATCGATCCCACGAGGAAGGTTTAGGTTCAAAATGGAAATTTAGATTAAGAAATTCACAACAATAAAGAAAATCTATTATACTAATTTCGAATATTTAAGGTGCTATCATAACTAAATTGTCAACTACTCACAAAACTGCAAAGCAAAGCTAAGTAATAACTACCAAAATATGTTTCTGTGATGAAGTTATCTAATATGAGACAGCATCTCTCCCACTACAATGAGTTTTTGGTTAAATGAGAGAGATAAATGGTTTGAATTTGTATTTTGTCAAATAAAAGCAATTTTAATTCTCTACCCTTTGTTAAGTGTTATAGAGAATCATTGGCTAATCTTAGGTTTAGTCTCTAAATCTGTGGTTAGGCTGGAAAGATATTGGCTCTCACTCCAAAGCTCTCACTTCCCTTCCCCCGAAGGCTAACACTCATTTTAGTTCTTAAACACTAAGACCAAATTGGGAATTTTAGTCTGTCACCCTAGAATCTCCAATTCTTCGCCCAGTAATATATATTTCCCCATTTATTTGCACCCAATTTCATGAACGAAACACTACTTCATGGAATTAAATGTGATTCTCACTTTTTTGTAAGACTCATACTCCATTTCCCAGATAGTATGTTTCACAATAGATGTTAACATTTTAATTGGCCAAATTGAAAAAAAAAAGAATGGAGTGAAAAAATCATCACAATTTATTTTATATTTTAAAAGTTGGCACATCTAAATTATCTCTTCATTTCAACATATCTCAGAGTAGGGAGAAAGACAGAAAACTACTGAGACCTCATGAGGAAGATAAGACAAAATATAAATTTCATAAATAAAAGAACGTTTATACAACAACAATAAACAAAAATTACTTATCTTTAACTGTTCCTCTAATCAAATCCCTTGTAGTCTCTCTTGGGCTCTTTCTCTCTTTAGAAGACTCTTAATTTTCTCTTTAAAGATGTAGGGAAGAAGAAAACTCTCACTTCTCTCCCTCTCTAACAACTCTTAGGAGAAATCACACTAAGACTCACCAACCTCAACAACACACACAATAGAACACTAAAGAAAACTCAATAACACACCTGTCCCCCCTTTTAAACTGATCAATTCTCACTCTAATTAAAGCATAATGTTGATTTTCCAAGAGGTGTATCCAATAACTCTTCAAAAAGAGTCCAAATTCATTGAATATTCTAGAAATTTGCCCAGCACCGACATTGGATCCATTGACAACCGTGGTCCAAATTAATTTTGGTACTTTATGTAAAATGGTTTCATCGGCGCCTAGTCTAGTGCTATCAAAGCCCCCATTGTTCTGGACTTCTCCTTCATGCTTGCACCGTAAGCATCCTTACTGGCGCCACCGGCACTGAGTTTTACTTCCAAAATGCCATTTTGACTCCAAATTTCATCCTTTTTCCTTTAAGTGCTAAAAATCATCAACCTGCAATAAAACATGAAAAATACCTTCTTTTAAAGTGCAATATCACTAAAAATGAGTATAAAATATAGGTCTAAAAATGCATATATTTTTGGTGCTTCAAAATCCCCCAAACATAAATGTTATTTGTCCTCAAGTAATTCCTTTACTACAAAAAAATATGACTTATAGTAAATAATTTAACTTCTAGATTTCCATATTTTGGTCTACTAAATATTATAGCATAACTTAAAAAAAAAATTAAATAACTCAAGCTAATACTAAAGGTATAATAATATCTAGCAGTCATGTCTAAGATTTCTGATTCTCTATTCTTTTCAAGGAAAATTGTAAATTATCATAATAAAACCACATAGAATATCCATGTGAAAAAGTACTTCAGGAAAACTTTACTAGTAAATATGCTAAGACTTAAATATATGTTTAGGGAATGTAGCCAAACCTTCTTCCTTAAGTTGATTGAAGTGAAGCCAATTTTTTATTAGGCATCTCGTCAAGCTTCTCCTCACATATTTTTCTTTCCTTTTCTTTCTCTGGTTTCTTCTTTTTTTCTTTTAGTTTGCTTTTACCTTCCCTTTTTCATGTGAGGAACAATATATCTGGATAGCCTTTAATGATTTTGAACTTCACTATCTTCTTCTTAAACTTAAAAGCTTTTCACATTCCTTCACTTTATAAATTCATATTACCTTTGAAGAATTTTCATAAAACTCTAAGATTCTTAATACTTCAAAAATACAAATTCCTTTACTTAAAATGGAATAACATGTTCTTATTCTCTCATATCAATTACCTTAACTTCTAGAATTAACTTTTATTATTGAAAGTTTTTACTTAAGCTTCCTATATATTTAGAAACACAAATATAGTTATCCAAAGTTAGGCTCTACTACC